>JBAMYA010022127.1:0-16644 GCA_037176975.1 Arrhamphus sclerolepis | reverse complement strand
CTAAATTTAACAGGGAGCCAATGTAATGAAGCTAGAACTGGTGAGATGTGGTCTCTATAGCCAGTTCTGGTTAGTACGTGGTCTAATAGTGGCCTGCCATTATGGGTTGCCAAATACGGTCTCTATGCTCGGCACAGCTAGGCTGGCAGTGGCACAGGGTCTGCTAGCTGCAGCTGCTTCAGAGCCTCAGCGATGATATGGTCATCCGTCCCAGCAGCAGAGTAACTGGAGAACGTTGAAAACTAGAATAAATAACGCCTACACTTGATGGACTCAGATAAAGGATTTCAACAGCATCAAAACACATGCGGAAATGGTGACTTTTCTCCTCGACTGGTAAGCTAACTCACTTGCTAACTAATCTAACATTACCTGTTGGTCAAACTCCTCTGCAATACTTGTTTTCTGATTTCTGCCTGATTGAAACTCTCATATATATTGTTTCTCCAAAGATGATCATTTAGCTGATTTGAATTAATTTTCTCAAGAATTTTGGAAATAAAAGGAAGGTTGGAAATAGGTATGGAGAATGTCAGAATCCAAAGACGCCTTTTTGAGTTGAGGCACAATCTTCAACCCTCCTGGTACATACCCGATTATAAGGGACACATTGACATGGTCAAGGATTACAGAACCTATCATGGAAAAAATTCAGTAAAAAGCTTAGAAGGAACAGGGTCCTGTAAATATGTAGATGACCTTGAGTAAGAAACTGCTGAGGTGAATTCACAAAAATCAATAGGAGAGAAGCAGGCTACACCAAGAAGTGTCTGTCAAAAAAATAAGGCTAGATTGCAAAAGCCTTCTGTAAATACAGAGCCGACTTGAAAAATGCAGCCGTTCACATGGTTTGAATTGCTTGGGGCATTTTGTGTTTTATACTTTGTCAGCTCAGGTGAAGCAAACCATGTTGCTTTCAGTGTTTAGTGTTTAGAACCACGGCCTTTTTTACAACACCCGCAAGAGGGCTACGGCGCCACCTGCTGTAAAAATGAACAAAATTACTCGAAAAAAGTTTTTTTCAATTTACTCTCCGAGAGTAAAAGATCCGAGTCAGTAAAAAGAGATGAACTTCCCAACACTAGTCCACATGAAGCTACTGAATCTGTGAAAAATCAGTACATATTTCAGCCCTCAGATGGTGCACAGCTGAAAAAAGAAAGCGCATACAGCTCTTAACTGGCAAAGAAGAAGGAAGCATGCAAAGAATCCTACGTGGTGTAACAGAAGAAGAACATCCAGCAGAAGCCAAAGCACGCAGGCGTGGCTATGATGTCACTACAGACAAAAGAAGTAGCGCCTTTTTTGTTCATATGAAGATGCTCAAGTGGTGTCTTCTGATCTATGCACCCTGGGACCCAGCTCTAAAAGATGCAGTTTCGAGCTGTGAAAACGTTGGTTTCGTGTGGATGAAAGGTCAAACCAGATAAAAATGTGCTTGAATTCACCCTGAACCAGCTTTGTGTAGCCTTTGTGTGGCCACTTACCAAAGTTTTCTCAGTGGGTCTGTTGCTGAGGTGAGAACGTTGTGTGGTGGATGGAGCGACATGGACCTGGGTTTAGGGCTATGCTTCTTTTTGTAGACAGTCACCCAACCGTCCAGGCTTCCACAGGCTGCACGGGAGCTGCTGGGGTGCTAACAGGAGACCAAGCCTTAGCCTCAGAGCTGCTGGAGGGCTAGCAGAAAACCTAGCCTTAACCTCAGAGCGGTCTGCACCAGGTAGTGGGCCCTGTCTAACTATACGTACTACTGTTTTAGTTTCCATAGTGCAAAGCCATGCTTCCAGATCACTAGGCCTCACCTTCAGGGAAAAATATACTCTACACTAAACACAAGCATCACTACTGTTAAAGGAAGCAGTGGAATTACTAAACATGAGACAGAGCAGGAGAGAGCTGGAATAAGTGCTTCAACAGGGAATTGTAGTGTATTATATTATATGATATTATATTACATCATATCATATCATATCATATTATATTATAAAGCTCTTAATGTCCTGGCCCTGGCTTACCTGTCTGAGCTGCTACATCCCTACACGCCCTCCCGTTCCCTCAGGTCAGCTGACCAGTTGCTTCTGAAGGTGCCAAAGACGAAGTGCGAGCTCAGAGGGGACCGAGCCTTTTCTGCAGCAGCTCCAAAACTGTGGAATGACCTTCCTTTATACATTAGACAGGCCCCTTCACTTTCTGATTTTAAATCCCTTCTTAAGACCATCTCTTTTCTTTGGCCTTTGACACAATCTGAGATGTTGGCTCTGTTGGATTTTATTTGATTATTTGATACTCTTTTATTTTCTATTTTGCTTGTTGATTTTATGATTGTTCATATTTGTTTTATGTGACTGTGTACAGCACTTTGGTCCTGTGGGTGTATAAAGTGTTCTATAAATAAAATTGGTATGGTATATATGCATTTGTCTTAGGAATTTAACCACAATGGTTTAAAGGCTGTGGCACTAAAAAGAAAAAATGCAGGAGGCAGAGTTTGAGGTAGCAGAGGTTAACTTGTTGAAGTTCTATTTGGGAGTGATGAGGATGGATAGAATCAGGAATGAGGACATCAGAGGGACACAAACTGTTAGATGTTCAGGAGAGAAAGTCAGAGAAGCCAGACTGAGATGGTCCGGACATGTACGGAGGGTATTGAATATATAAATAAAGAGATGGTGAGGTTTGAACTGGTCTAGAACTGTGGTCTAGATGAAGACCAAAGAGGAGATTAATAGATGTAATGAAGGAGGAGGACTGGAAGTTAGTTGGTGTGAGAGAAGAGGATGCAAAGGATAGGGTTAAATGCAGGCAGATGAATCATTGTGGTGACCCCTGAACAGCTGAAAGGAAAAGAAAAGATATTTCTCATACATTTTCTAGCATATTTAATAAACGCTTTAGCCATGTGAAACTGCCATTTTTCTTTTCACTTCAGGGCTAAGAAGCTTCAGGGAAAAATAAACTTGCTTTTTGAAGTAGAAATTCTTAGAAGATATAATTATGAGAATTTTCTAAAAAAAAAAAAAGAAAAAAAAAAAAGAAACACGAGGAGCAATGTTTTGTAAAAGCATGCTTACATCTTTTGATCCGTTAGCAACATAACAGCCAGAAATCCTTAGCCAGATGACTTGGCTAAAAACTAGCGGTGACAGAGCATTCATTATCACAGCCCTGAAGCTGTGAAACAAGTTGTGGTCTTCTGACTCAATGGCCTCTTTTAGATCTCTTCTTTGATAACTCATCTCAGAATTTCTGTTTATTTATTTATATCTGCCTTTAATTGTTGAAATGCTCCGTGCCAGGATTTAATTTCATAATTTAACTATTAGTTAATTTTTTTCTTTGTTTTGTCTCTTTAATTATTACAATAAAATTCATGTTTTGCCTACATTGTTGTTGTGGTCTTGTTCACTTATATGTCTCTGAGAAGGTAGCGGGGCATTGAAATGAGAACTGATCCACACAAATACTGGAGAAACAAGAAAGAGGGAACAAATAGCACCAGTAGAGCTGGGAGAGCTGGAAGGACCAGGAAATAGCTAATACACCTACTAGTTGAAGAAACTAACCACACTCTATGAACACCAAACAGCAAGTCAACCAGCTAAAAGATGGGACCCACCCAGGTTCATATCAAGACCATATCTAGCTGATCATCAAGGACCTTCAGAAAAGGGAAATCCCACCCAACTAGACACAGAAATCCCAAGTGACAGCAAAAGCAAGAACATGAGTAGCTGGAAAAATTCCAAAGGTTGAAGGAAGAAACAGAAAATTTTTGCCATTGGTTGTGACCTCTAAAATATCTGAGTGGCTCGAAAAGATCTCTGTAGCATCAGACACCTCTCTCCTGTCCAAGAATAGTTCCTCTCTCTGTGTATATGTGTGTGTGCATATATATGCATACATATATTTTCACATATGTTGCTCCTACAGACCACAGACGACAGCCAGGTGGATTATGGGTTGTTTTATTGCAGCTCTTCCCTGCAAGACAGCATCCAGCACTGCAGCTGCATGGGAAAATTTGCATCACAGTCTCTGGATAATCTGAACAACACCTGACACAAGAGGTAACATTTAAGCTAGTTTTGCATCATTAACAAGTCTCCAAACATAGTTTTATAGTCTAATAACTCACAGTAAGCATTATAAAATAGTTAGTGTAGGTCAGTGAGTACATGATACAGTAAAGTATAAAGCATAAACATCTGAAACATTAAAGAAAATAATAAATTATCCCACTCCATACGTCTTACCACAGTGCAGTGTTGTACCTATTTGCTATGATTTAAGAGGAAAAAAATCTACTTTGTTACATCCCTTCCGCTCTCTCTCTATTCGTACAATTCGGTGCCATTTGAGTCCCCATGACATGATATGTTGTATTTTGATTACTAATAACTTTATTCTTTTTAAATAATCAAATCTGAAATTGTAAGCTCTTATCTTCCATAAAACCCAATAACATGTAAAAAGGATGGATTAATTAAAAATGATTTGTCTGACTTTTTTGCAGATAGGCCAAACTGCTCCGTCCCCAGATCGTACAGTTCCAGTTACAATTATAAATCATAAAAATTCAATATTCTTTTTTTTTCATTATTGTTGTATCATTTTATTTATCAATTTTGACTTTAACCGGACTCTGTGCAATAACACTGTTCACTTTTTCTAATTTTCACTGACTCACTTCTTGTTTGCACTTTTACCTGGGATTTTATGTACTTCTTTCATGTATATTCTCAGTCTCACTCCCTCTGTACTATGTACAGGATTTTAATTTTTAATTTTAATTACAGTTGTGTTTTTCTGAATCTGAATCTGAATTAAGTGCTCTTGCGCTGTAGAAATACAGTCATAAGGCGCAATATAAGTACAAGCCATTTACCATCTAATTTTATTATTGTAACTTTTCATTTTATATCTTCAGTGCTGCATGTGTGTGCATATGTGTGTGCATGTGTGTGCATGTGTGTGTGCATGTGTGTGCATATGTGTGAGCATCAGGGGGATGACCTGTATATTGAATCTGTGTTACCAGCTGAATAAACGGCACATGTTCCAGAAAGACGTGATTCCTCCTGCTGCTTAAACCCAACGCAACAACATGGTACATAACTGCTACACAAGGTTAGATCAATGTTTGTATGTCTGTATATATACACACGCACACACACACAAAAATACACACAGATATGTGGGTTCATGTTCTGTAACACGGACTGGAAGCTCCAGATGCTAACACAGTAAAGATGTATCTGTCTAGAAAATAAAGCCTCTTAATGAGCAACAATACACAAGGTCCAGGATCAATAAGCTCAAAAAACACTTCAGAACAGAAAACCACCCAGCGGGCAAAAAAGAAGAAAAAGGTATTGTTTTTACTTTAAGGAATGCAGTGATTATTATCATTATTATTATTATATAAAAAGTGCCTGAGTACTCTTCATCCCCATGCAGTGTGTTCAGTTTGTTTGTTGCTGTTGCATAAATCTATTAATCCTCTGAACATTTATATTTACACTTTTGTTTATCATCAACAGGTGAGTATGCTGCTGCACTCGTAGTGGTACATTTGTCTATGACACAGCTGTTGCGTGGACTGCATAGTTAAGGGACTTCAAATGAGGTGAGGTGGATGCTGTTCAGCTCTCCACAAATTGAGACGAGGCTGCTCCAGGCCAAACTCGCTTCGTCTCAGTCCAGGCCGGGCAAACAGAATTGTCAGGTTGTTGCCTTTGTTGTGGCGATGTCGTCATGCTTTCTTTCATATCCTGAATCTGAGTCTGGCTTCAGTATGTGCAGGACATGCTGACATGTCAAAAACACGTCTGACCTGCAACAGAGGTTTGTGTGTGTGTTTGAGTCATTAGCCCTTTACGTTGGGCAGCATCCAGGAATTCGACCAATAAGAATGTGCCTGAACAGAATCTGCTTGTTTCTGTGAAGCTCTTCTTCTCATTCTTGGCTTTTGTTATTTGGGGATAATTACAGACTTTTGAAGACATGCTGGGTGCAGAGCTACTACGGTACCAGAGATTGAAATTAGATGACTGAGAATAAGCAGAATATGGACACTTTAAGATTCCCTCCATTCTTAGACTCATTGCCAGAACTGCTTCTTTGTGGTTTTTGGACCCATCCCAGTTCTGACGTCTTTCCACTGCCCCTTCGAGTTGTTTCTGTGACCAGCTCACTGTCCAGTCACACATTTGAGTCAGTTTTCTGGACTTTTGCATCACCCCATGTATTTGCTGTTGATTTGTGTAGGGATGGATACAGAAGTGTGCGCTCCGTGAATATTAAGACACCAACCGTGAACATTATCTAAACTTAACCGTGTTTTTTTTTAGCTCCTGAACCAAACCATTCGGAGCAAAATCTAAATCATATAATCTGAAACTGAAGTCAGTTGAGTCCAGTCATCCTCAAAAGAATGACTTTCCTCCTTATAAGCAAAATATTGTCTGCATTTTCATTTTCAGGTCAATTCACTTCAATTTATTTATACAGTACCTATTTACAATAAGTCGTCTCTAGTCCTGCATGTGGGGAGATATTGTACATGAATGCCATCACGTGACCAAAACTGTTCACACATTGAACATAAATGTCGCCGAGTAACAAAATGTGCAACAGTGAAATAAATGTGAAGCAACACATTGGCTGCGTTGGTTTGCGTCATAGTATATTTTTCATTGTCATACTATTATTGTAAAACTGCAATGTTTGTGCTCTGGACCATCATATAGTTGGCCGAACAATATGTAGGAAAAAGTAAAAACTACATAATTGTTCAGTGGAAGACCAACAGTAAATGGTCATGAGCTAATTCTGAAGCTTATTTAGATTCTAAATAAAACTGAAAAACATGCCTCGTGCCTGTTCAGGATTACACCGTGTGCTGCCTTTGGTTTTGCTTGTTGGGTTGAATCTCCGGGTGGTGCAGTGGAGTTGATGTAAATTATAAGTTCTCGGGGTATTCTCCCCTCCACCTTCCGTTGCAACACAAGGCAGCTGAGCCAAAAAACAAAACAAGACATCTTATTTCCAAGATGAAGTGCATATGCGTATGCGTGGTTAGTAGGAAAGAAAAGAAGAACAGAGAGCGAGCTCAACCAATTTACAGTGATTTGTCACCAACAATGACCTCAGCTGCACTCTCATTCTCCACACAAAGGCGAGACTGGGAAGTCAACGTCACCAGTGCGTACTTTGGCCATTCAACTGATAATGAAGATGCATGTTGCTTTATGTGGTGTGAAAGCAGCATCACGGTCCAGCGACATTGATGCAATAGCAGATAAAACACACTGCAGCAACAAAAAAATAAACACAGTTTCAGTGGAATTGATGCTCCAACTCTTAATGTGCTCAACACAACTGAAAAGAAAACTCACAAAACGACACCAAATGTTCTCTGCTCAGTCCCAAACACCTCTGACTTGGTTCAGTCTGTTTCTGACTCTCCCATAGGAAAAGCACTCCGTCGGTTCGGGTTTAGAGCAGACGGGCTCCCCCCGGCCCCCACAACCATATCACCACTCCATAGAGGGCAAGATGCGAGCCCCCTAGCTGAGCAGAGTCACCACCCCTCATCTGGATCCAGTTGGCAAACACCGTGGCGGGGCCAGATGTTCAAGCGCCAGTGGGCTGCAGAACCTAAGTATGCCCATGGCTACCCTTTGACGTGCAGCATGTAACCTAATTTATGGATGGATACTAAAACTAAATCTGAAAATTCTCCCTCCCTCTAATCTTTAATAAACTCGATTTCTGTCGACCTGAATTAGAAATGAGAGCTGTACTCGTGTGTGTTGCATGCAGGAGAAAGTGTCAGTTTAATATGTGCTCTCCGTCATGATGACGGCGCTTCGCTGTCTCTGCGTGGCATAGCTGTCTGCTACGCTTTAAGCTCACTCTGACTGAGCTGAGATCCCTGAAGCACATGCTGCTTTGATCACCTGCATCACACTTTAAAATTCAACACCTGACAGCCTGTTTGTTTCTCTAAGCTGAGACCAAAAAAAGGGGGGAAGAAAAAAGAAGGAGCCAAAATTTAAAGAGTAACGACTCACACAGGCTGGGAGTGGCCGTACTGTCGGCTCAGTTTGCTGAAACACGAGGTTCTTCTAACTGCCTTTAATCATCTCTTGTGGACATTTTATTTATTTAGTTCTTATCTAGCAGACAGTGATGCTCCGAAGATGTTGCCTTGTTTGTCTTCTTTACATGTCACATTTCTAGAGTCTCATTTTCATTGCAAACATGTGCACTTGGATAACGACAGCTGCCAGGGTCTCTGTGATGAAACTGGGCAGCTCCTCAAGAGTTCATTTTGACAGTAAATGTCTCTTAGACTGAATTTGCTTGGAAAACCATTTCTGGACAAAAATCTTGGTTGTTTGAAATTCGAGTGGTAGAATAAAGTGGCCGGATTTCCTATTGGAAATCTTACACATCCTTTTTTATTTTATTTTTATTTTCATTTTCTGAGGGTCTGGGGGAGCGTTTGAGAAATTAGCCTAATGAGCCTCTGGAAATTCAAATCATTTGCAGCTAATCTTCAACCCCTGGTTCGACTTTCTGGATTTGGACGTGTGGTAAATGAAAAGCAGAGGAACCTCTTTTATTTTTTTCAACATATGAAATAATTCAACATTTCTTTCTTATATTTGTCATAGTATCTCATTTATCTGTTGGCACCAGGGGTGTGACTTTTAACTGTTGGCACCTGTGATGTGTTTTCATGCCAAATCAAATTATAATGAACCGACTGAAAATTTCCAGTTTTTCTTCTTCTAAAATGAATTTCATTGTACATAATAGAAAACACCAAAGTCCCCAACTACAGGACCACCACTGAACCTATTCATATATAATTTATCTAAAGAGAGAAGGAAAAAAAACACTTCATGGCATGTAGGTTTTAATGTGCTCAAAGATAAATCAAATAATTCTGTTAAAGTCATGTTCTAATATTTGCAAAGAATCAGAGAACATAATTATTCTTTTTTTTTTTTTTATGTACTATTTTGATCTCCGAGGCGATATTCATTCTCCGCATTTGACCCATCTGGGCTGTTGGTCCCAGAGCGGTGGGCTGCCATGGTGCTGCGCCCGGGGAGCGGGTGGGGGTTTCGCCTTGCTCAGGGGCACCTCATCCATGGATGTGGACGTGGCGAAGCACTTCTTCAGGCACTCCCCCCGCCCACATCATTGGTACCAGCCGGGGATTGAACCAATGATGTCAGTTCGACATTTATTTTATCATGCAGAATATCTTTTGACAGAAGGTTCACTCCTGACATCAACAAGTGGTACCAGAGTGGATCCAGGACAGTGATTTTCTCTCCTCTTTATACCTAAAACAGGAGGGGTTCTGTGTGGGGGGCTCGAGCCAGGACTTTGAGAAAATTAGGAGGGGGTACCCTAAGAATAACCATTCATGTGGTTGGAATGTGAAATCTTTTCAGAAAAATTTGAGACATTTGATCAAATGATAACAGTTACAGCAAAATGATGCCATGTGTGGCGCTCATTGCAGCCTTTTTCCAGGACACTCACCATACCTGACAGCACTGCAAACATGTGTGATATTAGTGTGGGGATCAGCCCACATCTCATCGTTGAGCAGAAATCTCTTGGTGACATCACTGAAGAGTTTTTTTTTCAGTCTATGCTCTGCCTTCGCAGGTGAGTTGTCATGGTGAACGCATGAATGCTATAACAGCTAGCACAAGCGACAACACACAAACTAAAGACACAAATATTGACAATCATCACAGATTAGCCAAAACACGAGGTTAATAACAGAATCCAGCGACTGATTAAATATTTAGGGACTTTCAGGGTGCTTGAGAATTCATGCTTTCGTGGCATTTGAGGTATTCAAGTCCAATAAATAAGACTATGTATTTTGTATAACCTTCAAATGCGCTCTTGACCTTTTAAACCAAGTAAAGAATGAAATCATGACCTATCAAGTGCATTTTTTTCTACAATATAGAATACCAAAAATAAAGTTAGATTTTTCCGCTTTGCTTTTAAATATATGCATTTGAAAGTAGCTATCCCACGCCACATTATAGAAATATTTTTCTTTCATTTACAATGAGAAACTAATGCCAGCATTACATTTTATCTTCCTTGAATCATATCTGGTATATGTGTGTATATTTTTGAACTCAAAATTTTTTACGTATAAACACCAGAACAGAGTAACAATGCTCAGATGTGCTAACAAAATACTATTGCAGCTGGAGAGTAAATATAAAGGGGAGAAGGAGGGGGAAGGTAGTCTCGGGGTGCAGAAAATTACAATGTCAGCGATCCACATCTGGAATGATGGAGGGGTGGGAGATTTCCATTCCTTCACAATGAGTCTCCTGGAGACCATCATTCCAGCTCCAGTGGCCGCTGCATTGTCAGAGGACGGTCCTTGATTGTTTGTAGGCAGCCAAAGGGTAAGTTTTGCTCTTCTAGGCCTCGGAGCACCAGTCAAATATTCTAGACCAGAAACCTTTCAGTGAAGAACAGAACCAAAAAGCATGAGACAGTGTGTCCTCTTATCGCTGACATTTGTTACAAATTTGTGAGACAGAAGCTCATTATCAGAAATGTATCAAACTGCATATTAACAACAACCGGCCTATTTAAGATGTTCATACAAGTTAATTACATTTCTTTGTACTGCTTTGTGGAAAATGGATCAGATTGTGTTTAAAGCACAATGAGATAATGTCGCGTAATTATTTTATTTTTTATTTTATTCTTGATTTTGCAAAGATTGGACTGGAAGTGGAACGAGGTCTTTATGTTTGAAAATGCACAAAAAATGTGCTACAAATCATTTCTAACCCTTTCATCATGTAAGTGCAGCTTTTCAAAAAACAAAACAACAACTTGTTCTTGTCCTCATCTGGCAGCTGATGGATGATATAAGATCAGTCATCCTCTGAAGGACTCGTCGATAGCACAACTCTGAGCGACTGCCCAGTACTTGACATGTTCCACACTAGCTGACCTTCACTCAATCTCTACAGCTGCAGTAACAAAGGACACATCAGTCACATATGAAGCTGAAAACCACTTAGCTTGGCGATATTATAGCATATGACAAACGGTTGTGTTTGGTCTGCAACAACGTTTAGGCATGTATCAAACAAATGGCATTGGAGGTGTACTGAGGTAGGTTTGTGAGCAACCGCTCCATCTGGTGGATTGCACCCCAAGCAGTTAGTTCTTAATAGCATTTACTCTCAATTAGTCAAGGACGCGAGTTCAAATACACTGAAGAAAATGGACCAGAGATGTACAAATGTGTACTTGGTCAGCACAGTTAACAAACTAAAGACACAACAAGGCTACCATGAGAGCCTAGCATAAAAACCATCAAGGCATGGACCATGGCGGTACTCCAGGGCCCACAAGTACATTGATGAGAATGAGAGCGGCAAGGCTGACACTTACCATGGCGATGGAGGATAACCAGAAGAGGGAAGGCTCCGAAGAAACCACCACATGTAAGCAGCAAAGAGACAACGCAGCAAGCAAACTATAATATGCAACAGCATATTGTTAAGCTTTTGATATTGGCTACACAGATCCTCTCTCAGAAGAAGAAATAAAGCACACAGAAATTTAGTCATAGTAGGTTAACAACGGCATCACTTAATAAAGGTTAGATCAGTTTTTTGTGATCAATCACTTCTGCACGGCCCAAGGTGTTAAAAATATTTTTAGTCACCTAAAGGTCAACTGCGAAATAATACACAGCACGCTTAGTCACACACACATCTACTTCCAGACACCCAAACTCACACCCACATCCAAGCAAAAAATAAAACAAAACATAAAAAACAGGTCCACAGTAAAAACTAGCCCACCAATTTTGTCCAAATACACTGAGTAAGCACCACCCTGAGCTACCCTGTAACGCTAATGGTCGTAAATGTCAGCAGATATCAGAGTCATGCATCATCATAGATGGCAACACGTTATGCTGAATTGCCCTATGACAAGAAAATCAGCTAGCCCCGCCCATTCCCCCGTAAGTTGACCTGCAAAATAATTTTTGGCCATCTTGGCAATGTGCAACTTTAATTGAAAGTTTTTGTCAAGATCAATCAAGTTGGTGCGCATTATTTAAGCTTACTCATTATGCTTTCTAAACTGGAGCTGTTGCCGGCGACAGGAAGACATGCATTTTTTGAATTAAGGTTCACTCTTCAACTGTTTGGAACTGCTTTCTCTGAAAGCTGAGAAGCACAGCTTTGGGCTGATACGGTACTTTACGGTAGCTGCAGCAGGGCCTGAGCTGTGTTGAGTTATACAGCAGGAGCAGAAAGGAGACAGAGAATGAGAGGAGAGTGCAAACTGTGAATGTTTAGAGGTGTTTTAGTGGTGTTTTAGCCATGTTTAGAGGTGTCTTCTTTGTATAAAGTGTTTTCATTGTTGTAAATAATAGTATTAGTGTTTTTTTCTGGAAGTTTTGCTGTGTTCTGGCCAAAGCAAGGTGAGAGGTCAACCCCTTCTCACCAGCACCCGGAGCCTTTTTTGACACAGAGGTGCTCAAAGTATACAGTATAAACAAGTGTCTCAAAACAAAAAGAGAGAGGGAAAAGGTTCCTCTGGAGTGAAATATCATTCCTAAAACTTTATCAAGCAGTACAACTGAAATCAGAAGGTCTAGGCAAAAGAAACAAAACACAACTGCTTGTGTTGTATTATAGTTGAAATTTAATTTTTGTCATCTCAAAAGCTTTGGATCTGGTCATCTACAGTGTATATAAAGACAAAACTTACTGAAAATTCTAATTTTATCTTTTGCTGTTTCATTTTAAATCATCTATAACACAGAAATGTCAGTTTCTTGAGAGATTTTGAAAGTTGAATTTATCCTGAAAAAAAGAGCAAAACAATTCACTTAAAGACATTTTTGAGACATTTATTTATTTTAGAATAAGGACCAAGCAGGCTGTTATTATTATAGGAGGTACAGGATCATCCAAATTAGATGAATAAATACAATGTAATGAATCTCATCTTTTAGTCAAAAAGAATACAGAAAGCAGCGTCTTTCTTCTTTATCTGAGTTGCACATTTTTCTTCCTGTTTCTCCGTTGTTTCTGGCGTTGTTGTTGCTAGGCTACTGTGCTGTGTAGACGCACTGATGTTTACATCAGCCTATATGATGCAAACTCATCCAGTTATTAAGCCTAAGGAATGGTGAGGCCTACATCTGAATGGACCTTGCATTGTTTCAGCCCGTAGGGGTTAGTGTAGCAGCTATGATAATAGAGAAATGAGAATGAAGATCACAAACCCATTTATCTCTATGTGGGGAAATCATCTGTGGACAAATGAAGTACAGTCAAGCTATCCTGCTGCAGGGATCTGGGGGACATGAATCTTATGTAGGCGAAACAATTTTTCATCCAGCAGATGCCAGTCATTAGCTTGTGAGTTAATGACCACATTCTAAAATGTACCTTTATTTTGGAAAAACTGTGTGACCAATTTTTGACCTTTCTCTTGTCTTTCTTCTCTTTCTTTCCCCTCTTTGTATTTTTGGAAGCCAGATTTTGGCATCTTTCCTCTCTCATTCTCTCGCTTCTCAACCCTGTATCGTTCAAATCACCAGTGTTACCAACTCTTCAGTAAGGAAAGTAGCTATTGGCTGTCCCAAAGGTCGCTAGAAGTCACTACATGAAGCCATTGTGTAATAATAATAATAATTATAATATGTATAATTGGTCAATTGCATGTAATTATAATTCATGCTGTTGGAGAGAGGAATAACATCTTGGGACAAAAATGTGTTAGAACTACAAATCAACTTTCTTCTGTTGATTCTTGGTTTCTTTATTGTAATTTTTCCATTGAAATAGATAATTATTCCTAAAAATAACTGATTTTAATGCTTTGTCTAGACCCACATTACATAAATCAGTTTTTTTCTGTATTGTTAAAGCTTAGAATATCAAATTTAATTAAAAGATGTGAGGTATAATTGCTAGCTCTATGTTCAACCCTCCTGTATCCGGGCTTCAGACTGGCAAAGTGACCCAAAACAGGCACTTGGCAGTGTTTAGTCTTAGGTCTTTGGGACGGGGAGGGGATGACGGCAGCACCTGCTGCTAGCTGAGGACAGTAACTGCAGAACAGTTGACTGAAACTGTTGATATGCTTTTATTAAAACTTACTCAGTGAACCTGTACAGCACAGCTCTAGATGTAGTAGCTGGAGTTACCAGGTTGGATTAAAGAGACTGACACAATCCTCCACCTTTAAAAACAAACTGAAAATGTTTTTGTTTTGGATAGTAAAGCCCATAGTTAAATAATAGTATTTAAGGGCCAACAGTCATTGCTACAGTTATGGCTGAAGCTAGCAGTCTCAAACACAGCTTTGTCACATCTATATTGCTGCAGATCTACGCTGCAGGGGGACATCAGTACCTTCTCCCTCTTCCTTGAGCTCAATCCATAGTTGTTAATTGGGAGGCTTTCATAAAAAATCTCTTGGCTTTGTGCTGTTCCTGCCCATGTATTTTACTCAGATTGCTAACAAGGTGAATTGCACTTTAAGGATAAAAGACCACAACCAAAATTTTTTTCAGCATTACAACTTTAAATATGAACAATATTCATTTATTCAAAGATCATGAATTTGTCCATGACAGAGGGCAAAGCTGATGCAGCACAGTTTGTAACTTACAGTCGCTGTGCCAGCTCATGAATTTAGTGAAATTGATTTTTTGTTAGTCTTTAGATCACATGGTTAAGAACTTGTTACAGATAAATAATCTGGCCATGATTATTGATGAAGACGAGTATCTGGCCCCTTTAGTTCAGACCTGTGTTCGCATGTGATGATGAATCTCTTCAGCATGGAACCGTGAAATAATCTCCATTACCCTTAAGCAAGCCATTTTATCCTTTCTCAACACCATGTTCAGTTATCAGTTTCCCCGCTGTTTCCACCTAGCTACTGTAGCTATGCATCAAAATCTAGCTCTTAGTCCGTCAGCTTCTATCTTATCATTTTCCCAGCTTGCAACAGTTCCCTCTGGCTGTGGTTCAAAGTGTCCTCAACTTCAATTCAGCCAGCGATGTCTGTGTATTTCAGTGTTTTGATGGCTCTCCAGGGTCAGGGCACTTGTCTGCTCCTTTGTCTCTTCATCTTCAACCAGCAGTGGGTGGTATGACTCACACTAAAACACATTCACTGTCATCACTGTCAGCTTTTTATGTCCCTCTCCAAATCAGAAAAAAAACAAGTCAAACCTTTGGCATGCATCTGTTTCTGTTCAAATGTAAACACTGGATTTGGTTGAAGAACATTTTGTGATGATAAACTCCCAGTCAGAAAAGCTCATAAACCACATGGCTTAATGCAGCATACGGCAGAGAGAGGAGAGGAAACCTGCATTTTAAATTATATTGCTCATAGGTGGTTTTATTACACACATACACACATGATTCCTTCCTGTCTGATGAATGCAGCAGTATTACTGTGGGCTCTCCTACTTTAGCATTGTATCTCTCAGGGTTGATGTATATGAGAGGTAACTGATATGTGCAAAAGATCACATGGAAACGTTTTGAGGTAGAATCCCAACAGAATCTGGTAAAATCTCAATCCCCCCCAAAAAAATCTGAATCCTAAATGCCCACAGGTTCATTTGAACCAATGTTATTTTACCGCAATAGTTCAGTCAGTCAACTCGGGCAATAATCAATAGGCCGACAAATATTTCATCACTGTTACTATAACAAATTCTCAGCGTTGGCATTTAAGCTCCAACCTCATCGCCCACCATAGATAATACCTGATAAAATGCTTGGCAGTTGTTCATTGCTTTGCAAGGCAGAGATGGACAGCGCTCTTTTTTAAAGAAAAATAAACTAAAGTATATAAGTGGAATGAACCCTGTAGATCAGTGGCTAATGCCATACCATCATTATCAGGACATTATTGTGTTTAGATTCAAAACCATTTGTTTAACACTTTTGATATACACCAGGGGGAGAAAATGTAACCATTCAGGACCATTAATACCATTAAGTTAGCACTTTCCAATGCTCATTTGTGCTCATTTAGCAACACCTAGCCTCATCTTCATTCTGAACCAAAGTTGCTGCTTCTGTTACCCATGTTCTTCCATGAATGAGGATTTCACACAGGCCAGATTTTCAGCTGTGTGCACCTGTGTGAATTTCACTACACTCAGTAGTGTTGACCTCAGACGTGTGTCGTCATCCATATAATGGCAGGTTACAGCCAAGTAGGCATCCATACTCAGAGATGTCCACACGTCTGCTGTCAAACTCACTGCACGGAATTCTTGACCTCAGCTTTGGACTTCTCTTTCTCCTGTTGGTATCTGGCCTCAGCCATGGCCTCTACAGCCTAAAGAGAAGGGAACAGGAAGGGAAATATCCATCCATCCATCTTCTTCCGCTCATCTGGTACTGGGTCGCGGGGGCAGCAACCTGAGCAGGGACGCCCAGACCTCCCTCTCCCCAGACATCTCCTCTAGCTCTTCCGGGAGGATCTCAAGGCATTCCCAGGCCAGCCGAGCGACATAGTCACCCCAGCGTGTCCTGGGTCTTCCTCTGGGTCTCCTCCTGGTGGGACATG
>JBAMYA010022106.1:0-16647 GCA_037176975.1 Arrhamphus sclerolepis | reverse complement strand
GTTCCTCCACTGACCACTAGGTGCTGGCTCCAAAACAGAGCAAATCTCCATTGACCTCCATGTTAAAAGTGCCAACTTTGTACTTGAAACAGAATTGAACATATTTACTGCCTGGTACACAAATCATTTTTGTCTGTATAGTTCGATTTTATATCCATGGCAACTGTACAGAGGGCTGATTTTTTTTGTACCACATGAGACAAATTTATAATAAGCAATAAAACTGACTAATCAGATGCCAGGACGTCACTGTACCTGATGTGGTACAAGAGATTTTACCCCTCCATATGTACTCCCTACAGTTGTCATGGATGTAATATTTAACCACGGATGGAAAACAAAAACAAAGATGTTTTTATCAGGCTATAATTATGTGTAATTTCGCGGCATCCTCCAGCAGGTGGCAGTAAAAAACCAACAGCTGCTCACCAACCATCACGAGGCCACGAAGAAGAAGGGGGCCGGAAGTGTCTTTGTGCCGACACGTTCATCGCAGCTGCAGTTTTGATTAATTCTCTTTTTTTCTCTCCGATTTAACCTCCAAAACGTCGTACGCAATGAGGTAATTATACTGTAAAACACCCTCGGAGCAATTTTGCGCTTTACCTTCTGCGAGTAGATGTGTATTTATTTTAATGTGCAGTTTTGAGGTTCATTTGGAGCTAACATGCTAACGTAGAAATAATTCAGTTTTTGTTACAAAAGCACGAATTTAATGAATGAAACAGAGGATTATCCTGTGTTTTAACCACTGCTCCGGGATTTTTCTCAGTCTGTGGTTAGTCAGGTGTCAGTATTGACCTGTTTTGGGACGTTTGGCTCCTTAGATTCATGTTTTTTATCAGATTTAGACTAAATAAAATTGACATTTAATCAAATTTCTGATGTTTTCTGTCCGTTTTTTGCAGAGGAGACCGCGGGAGGGGGCGAGGAGGCCGCTTCGGTGCCCGTGGAGGTCTGGTTCAGGGGTGAGTTGGTGCTGGAGCATCTTTGTTTCCCAGTCGAAGAAACTGGAGCAGTTTTACTGCAGCTCACCTGCACAGGTGTTGGAAGCAGGTTGACGTCATCCTGGGACCACCTGCAATAAAGCTCGAATGAAACTCATCAGGGTTTCCCAAACTGTCTGTTCAGACCACCAGTATGCTGTAACTAATCAGACCACCCTGAAGTTACAGAGGAGTCTAAAAGGACCATTACACTTTTCTATTTTAAATCAATAAGACCGTTTTATAACAGGTCCAGATCAAAAACCACAACAGCTAGACTGCTCAGACCTGGATAAAATCATCACTTAGACAGTATATATAAAAAAGGCTCTATTTACCATTTTCACAAATCATAAGCTGTGTTTAATATACTCTTTACTATCTAAAACATATTTTAATCCAGGCTTGAGCAGTCTAGGTCTTGTGGTTTTTGTCATATTGCTCTAAAATAGAATGGCCCTTTTAGTCTTTTCATGAATCGGGAACTAACTTCAGCATCATCAAATTCAATTTAATAATACTTTATTCATCCCTGAAGGGAAATTCAGTTCCAAAAGTCGTCACGATTGAAGTTTCTTCAAAGGTTGATTGTAGAAGGTTCTAGCTGTGTTCAGGAAGGATCTCCTGTAGAGGTCTGATCTGAAGAATCTTCTGACTCTAGATGAATCACTGTGTTGTGTAGAAGATGTTCAGGGTTGTCCGTGATTTTCATTTTATAAAGTATCCTCTTTTGCACGATCAGCTTCAGCTTCTTAATAACTCAATCAGCTGCTCCTGCTTACTGTCGTTGCCATGGTTACTCGTCATAACAGGTAGTGAAAACTTAAAAAGTAACAAAGGAAATCAAGCAGCACAGAACCACACAAAGTTATCAGTGAAGAAGACTTTGATGGAAAAGTCAAAAACATGCAGAAAGCTGGTAGAAGTAAGAAGTGAGTGGCACTGTTTTGGTCTTGATCCAGACCAGATTAGCCTCTTTGATCCATAAAAGGACCTGTTGTTGATCAGACATCTGCAGAATGTGTGTTATCAGAGTGGTTGTCTAAAAATAAACCTGTTTAAGCTTCATGATGGGGAGGAGATGCAGAGGAAGTACGCCAAACCCGGTCAACTTTGGACCAACTTTAGTCCACAGAGGCGGTTACCATGGTAATGGACAGTACCTCGGTTTCTGTGACTCGCACTGTGAAGTGTCTGACATCCTCAGTCACAGGAGGACGAAGAAAACAAAGTTTACTTTCAAATTAGAAAATGTGGCATCTTAATTTAAAAAAAGTAAATTTTGAATTTGTTAATTAACTTAAATAGTTGTAGGCGTTCCTCCAGGTGTTTGTTTGGTACCTCTGATATGAGCTGCTGCCATCAAATTCAGAATGAGCGCATATTTTTCAACGTCTACTGGACCCAGAAGTTTGTGGGTATTTACTGCTGAGGTTAAAGCGAAACCATTGATCCCTGATCTCCATTCCTGTTCAGGTACCGGCCGTTTGTCCCTCACATCCCATTTGACTTCTACGTGGTGAGTAGGAAAACATGGAGCTTTAACGCGTCAAACCAATTCATTGGAGTTGTCTGTAGTTTTAGTTGGATCTGAAACGGGCTGTTTTTGGTCACCAGTGTGAGATGGCGTTCCCCAGAGTCAAGCCCGCCCCTGACGAGACAGCTTTCAGCGAGAGTCTTCTGAAGAGAAACCAGGACCTGAGCCCCACACCTGCAGAGCAGGTAGACCTCGCTCCTGCAGCGATCCACCTCGACAGCTTCCTGCATACATTTGTAACATCTTGGTTTTCTTTGCCTCTTCCTGTCTGCAGTCCTCCATCCTGTCTTTAGTCACGAAGATCAATAACGTCATCGACAACCTGATTGTTGCGCCTGGAAACTTTGAAGTGGTGAGTCAAGCATAGACAGATTCCTGATGGGCCTCTAGGTGGCGCCACAGTAAGATGATTTGAGTCGCGCCTCAAACAAAAATCCTTATTTTCTTCTAAATCCCTGATTTTAAAGTGGAAATAAAATAAACCAGTCTGAGTCAACTCATGTTCAGATTTCACCTGCCGACTGTGCTGAAGTACAAACTGTAGAAGTAATTTTTTTATTGGCTAATCCATATTTTATTTGCGTGCCTATCAAAGCTGTAGCTTCACAACATAGCTGTGTAACAAACTGGTGTTTTATCTTCTTTGTAATGAACTGAAACGACATATGACCAGGTGGGCTCATGTCCCGTTCTGTAACTTCAAAAAGCAGGATTTTACTTCAGTTCACCTGACGTTGAAACTTCGCACATGGAAATATCTTTATGTGTCTTGACAGCAAATTGAAGAAGTTCGTCAGGTTGGTTCCTACAAGAAGGGCACCATGACAACGGGACACAACGTTGCCGACCTTGTTGTAATCCTCAAGATCCTCCCAACATGTAAGTTACAGGAAATTATGTCATAAAAAAAAAAAACAACCTTAATACAGTACTGTCAAACTCTGTTTTGCATCATCACCATGGTAACCATTAAAGGGCCTGTTATTCTTTATTTTCTCAAGCAGCTATGATGTCAGATTTCCTGCTAATTCCTGGACTGAGTTATAAAGCTTTTGTACTAAAGCCCCTAATTTTTTGAATAACTGTAAATATAAAGAAACTGGCTAAAAAGGGAATTTTTGTCATTAAAATTTCAATTACAGCCTTTATGGTTAAAAATGAGACCATCTTTCAAAAACTTTTGTTTTTTCATTCTTGTAAAATCACAAATTTAAACAAAAAAGGCTTCTTTTTTTTTCTTGTTAAAAAGCTAAAGTTCCGAACTGTATTGATTTCTCTGCTGGGGGGGGGTGTTCATGTCTTAAATGTTTATTAATATTTCAATTATATCCTACATCTCTTTTCTCTCTGGCAGTGGAGGCTGTAGCTGCTCTCGGTAACAAAGTAGTGGAGACGCTCCGCACCCAGGACCCCTCTGAAGGTGAATGACTGAATTATGTGTGTGTGAGCACATGATTACAAAAACATACATATATACTTATGTGTGTGTGTTTATGTATTTACGTGTGTGTGTGGCACTAGGCTAACTTAACAGTGATGTACGTCTTTATTCAGTTGAGGTTGATCCAGACGAGTCTGTTTTTCTTTTTTCATTTATTTGTTTTAAAATAAACCCCTTATATGGCTGTTTTCAGTGCTTTCCATGCTGACCAACGAGACAGGCTTCGAGATCAGTTCAGCCGACGCCACGGTGAAGATTCTCATCACCACCGTCCCACCAAACCTGCGCAAGTTGGACCCTGAGCTGCACTGTAGGATCTCACACAGAACACACTACATGAAAGACGCGTTTCTGCATGATTTTAGTTAAAACAATCAGACTTGGTTTGAGTTTCTGATCCTGACGTATACGCGTTCCTTCAGAGAACCTGCTCGTCGTCCAGATCAGGTGGTTCGATGAACAAACTAAATTTTTCAGATTTGCATGAAAAAAAAACATCTACAACGATAATTTTGGGAAAATGGAATCAAAAGTATGACTTAAGTTTGATATTTTAGAAATAAAGTTTTATAAATTCAGGGTTGAGCGATTGATCTTAGTTGGACTCACTGTTTCTTCAGTGGACATCAAGGTTCTGCAGAGCGCCCTCGCTGCCATCCGCCACGCCCGCTGGTTCGAGGAGAACGCCTCTCAGTCAACGTGAGGACACCAACCTCAGGTCTGCTGTTTTCTGGACCAGCTGCTCATCAACTCACTGAATTTGTTTCATGTTGGTGATCTTCAGGGTCAAAGTTCTGATCCGTCTTCTGAAGGACCTCAGGCTGCGTTTCCCGGGCTTCGAACCCCTGACTCCCTGGATCCTGGACCTGCTGGTAGGTCACTGACCAAGTAGCTTTCACCTGAGCTCGTATCTGTCCAAGAATGGTCATACTGAAGTTGGTCCTGTTTCAGGGCCACTCAGCGGTGATGAACAACCCGTCCAGGCAACCGCTGTCCCTGAACGTGGCGTACAGGTCTGTACTCGTCCTCGTCAGGCTTCCTTTCTGTCCGCTCATTAAACGTCTGATCTAAGAACCTGACCACTGAATGTTCTGATGAAGGCGCTGCCTCCAGATGTTGGCTGCTGGTTTGTTTCTGCCCGGTTCTGTGGGCATCACGGACCCCTGTGAAAGTGGAAACTTCAGAGTGCACACAGTCATGACCTTGGAGCAGCAGGTGGGTCTGGGTTGAGTCTGGTTTAGGTCTTTGCTGATGCTGCTTGTTTTTAGTATTTTTTGAGGCAACTGTTCTTATCTTGTATTGTTGCAGCTTCCTTCTTGAAATCATTTAAACTTTAACATGTTTTCATAGTGTTATGCCAGATTTTTTTCCTTGTAAAAGAGACTATTCTCATGGTACATCTTTTTCTGACCTCATAAACTCCCGTCTGCAGCAGTGAAGGATGGAGCGTTGATGATTTAATGGTTTTTTTTTTTTTTTTTTAATTAAATGTTGGTTTTGTTGGCTTTTTGTGAATGAAATTGTTCTTTATTGATGAATAAATGTTACTTTTGTTCTTCAGGACATGGTGTGCTTCACCGCTCAGACTCTGGTCAGGGTGCTCTCTCATGGAGGTTACCGGAAGATTCTGGGCCTGGAGGGAGACGCCAGCTGTAAGATCTTCTCCCTTTGTAGCATCATAAGTGTGTCAACTTTCTGATAGAAAACACGTCAGAGTTGGTTCCTTCTTTCTACGTGCTGTGATGTCAGAGTCTCAGAAGACTCATGTTGATAATGTTGTCTTCTCACTGGGCTCAACAGCCAATCAAATTTCAGAACTTTTCAGGTCCTACCTAAAGATCTTGGGGTTTCTCTGAGGAAGACATTCCCTTAAATTAAATTTGCCACATTGTGTCTACGTATCTGGAGAGAAGATGAACAGCTCCATGTCCGTCAGCTGGATTAGGGACATTGTAGCCCCGATCTGGAGCCGGGCCTGGGGGAGGGGTTGGTCTACCTGCACTTAGTCCATACAAGCTACATGGGCAGGTCTTCCGGTGGCCACCTGCTGGAGGGTAGCAGCCTTGGTCTGATGACCAGGATGAGAGACAACAGGCTGGAGTGGGGTAACGTATATCCCCTCAGCTGGGAGCTCGTACGTTGGAGTTGTCCCCAGTAGATGAGGGGTAACTAACCTTCAGGTCAGAGAACGGACTCTTGACTGTCTTCAGCACCAAATGGTTCTTGAAGCAGGTGTAGGACACCTCAGTTGAAAGGAGGAGTTCCATCAAGCTTGGTTAGCTTGTGGGAAACAGCAGACCAGTACCAGCAGGCCGCAGCCTCAGGGGTTTCTGGGTCTGAAACTGGTCCGGGATGAGTCGGGTGAAGCCATGGAAGGTGACTTTTGGTTTGCTCCAAGAAGATTCTGCTAAAACTGTCAGGAAAGCAGTGCTGTTGACTCTACTGGTGATGTAATCAGGAATACTTGAGCATCTTCTCAGTCCCACCAGAGGAAGTCTGTGGACTCTGACGTGGACTCGACCGTTATTGGAGCTTACGTTCTTTTAAAAACTACAACTAAAAGCTTGTCTTTTTCTCCTAAAACAACTTTATTCTATTGTCAGATCTTTTTTTTCCCTTTAAAGAATGTTTCCTTTCCTTCTACATGACCTTGAAGCCTCTCAAGCCTTCAGGTCAGAGCTTAGAGCAGATCTTCAGGGACAGTAAAGAACCTGTCTTTCAGATCTGGCCACAGAGATGTCTACCTGGGACGGCGTGATTGTGACTCCGTCAGAGAAAGCCTACGAGAAGCCTCCAGAGAGGAAAGAGGAGGAAGATGAGGCTCTGGAGGAGGGAGGAGATGGAGAGGACGAGAGCATGGAGACCCAGGAGTGAACAGGAGGTCTGAACATTTTTCACCTCCATGACAGCCATGCATGCTTTGAGTTTTTATGTTTCTCCTCCACATCGTGTAAACTTACATAAATTTCTAATTGGTGGTCCTCCTGCCGTCACGTCTGCTGCTCAGAGCTTCACTGACGTCTGTGTTCATTCAGCTCTTCATCCACATTTTGAAGACAACAAGGTTTCGTTGTTAGTTGAACTGACAGACTACAGCAGCAGCTCTGATGGTCTGTCAGTCCGTCAATCATACCACCATCAGGTGGCAGCAGTGACGTCCCTAACTGGGGTCCAGCCTGACTATTGCGAGACAGTCTTCCTGCTCTGTTAAGTTGTAATTCACAGATCAGAAGTGATGAGTAGTTGCCGTGACAACAGCAACCACAAGTGACATCCCCACAGTAAAGTGTTTAATCCTCATTGTTCTATTTTTTTTTTCTCCACAGCTTTTTTTTTTTTATTCCCAAGTCTGTCCTGAAGATCACCGACAGAAGTCCACCGATGTCTCCAGACCAGAACCTCTCGTTTACTGTCTTTTTACTACTGTTGCAATGTTTTTACTTTCCCTCGGATTTACTTGTTCTTCCTCTGAGTTACAGAGATAAAAGTGTTTTGAACTATGGCTGTGTTGTCTGTTGAAATTAAAGTAAAAATTGTTTGAATTAAGTTGAAAATCGATCAAAGTGACACATTTTTATCCCTCAGCCATGTCTGGGCTTCTCTTCAGGGCCACAGCCAAACCCAGCCCACCTCTTATGTGGTCCACGAGGTGTTTGTAGACGATCCTGAAGTTCTAACTGGAACATCTCTGAGGACACGTTCTGACATCAGAAGGTGGAATAACTGAGGTGGAGAGAAGCTGGTTTAAGGTGGAATAACTGAGGTGGAGAGAAGCTGGTTTAAGGTGGAATAACTGAGGTGGAGAGCAGATGGTTAATGTGAGAAAGTCAGGACTTTGGAAGCACTTGAAAAAGATTTTACATCTGAAATTATACAAAATTTGCAATTTTTTTTACGACTCTACAACTCAAAATGTTTCAAAAAGTAAATATTCTCCAACAAAGGAATATAATTTTGTCCCAAATTTGTGACATTTTAATCATATGATTAAAAAGTCTGGGGGGGTTGGAGCCTTGGTTTTACAAAATTTGAAATTTTTGCTGCTTTTTCTCATTTTAGAAGAAAAAAAAAGTATTTATTAAAAGACGTCTCAATTTCATTTCATGAAAAAATGAATTGTGAAATTAGCCATTTTGCAACAAAACTTGTAGGTTTTTTTATTTTTTATTTTATTGCTAATTTGCCACCGTACAAGGAAAATGTGAACTATACATATCTAAAATCTTTAGAAAGTGTCTTGATTTTATTTATTTCTATAAGTGCAGGAACTCACGAGAAATCTGACATCATAGATAGTTGAGAAAATTCAATTCAATTGAAAAATACTTGAGTTGGGTTGGTTAAATTTTGTCAAAAAAATCACAACTTATAAAATTTTGGCTTTTGTACTAAAATCACTTTTTTTTTCTCATCACAAAACTTTCTGTAAAAACATTTTGCTGCAAAGTGGCTGATTTCACAATACCACATTTTTTCCAAACAAAGTTAATTGTCATTAAAATAATCAAATTTCTGCAAAAATCAAACATTTAGCTGTTTGAGAAACTAAATGATATGTCTCTTTACCGGTAACCCTGGTGATGATGCTTGACGCCCCTTCTCTAAAGGTCTAGTTCAGTGGAACAGATCAGACTTCAGCTCTGGAGTCTGCAGAGTAAATCCAGTCTGGTTAGAAGACCACCAGATGTTTGACATGTTGATGGTTTTCAGCAACGTGAGGCCTGAGGTTAAACCATCAAGGAGCTAAAGTGCTGAGGTCCCAGAGCTACCTGGAGCCCGTTTCATAAAGGAGGTTCAATGAACTCCGAGTCAACAAAGTCTGAGATCAGAAACTGAGCTTTTGGTTGCGTTGACGTTGCGTGATGCAGGGTGAAATTTGCGGTCGCAACATTCCTTGCAAAAGTCGGGATCTATAGCCTAAAGAATTTCCGTGCGTCAAGTTCCCAATATTCCGAAACCTTTGGACCACACGTGTAATCTTGCGTAATGTTTCCGCGAGGTTTTCCAGACTGAATTTTAGTGACTTCTGGTGGAAATACGAAATGTCACATGGATAAAGACCTCTGCATAGCGCACAGCTGCATATGAGACAATCCTGGGTCTCATGAGGAATTTCACCACTGAGCACGGCTCTGTGATGATGTCACATGATGTTCATTCTTTAACAAGTCCTTGAAAATACGTTTGACACATCAGACCAGACTAACGTCACACAAATTACTCAGTACTGTTCTGATTTCTTTCAGTTCATCAATTGTTTCTGATTTTGCAGAACAGCATTAGTCTGCATCCGTCCTCCTCCAGATGCGCATGCGCTTGGAGCGTGGTTGTGTGGTCTCCATAGTTACCATTTTAACCAGTAAAGTCGAT
Source organism: Arrhamphus sclerolepis (assembly GCA_037176975.1). Taxonomy (NCBI): domain Eukaryota; kingdom Metazoa; phylum Chordata; class Actinopteri; order Beloniformes; family Hemiramphidae; genus Arrhamphus; species Arrhamphus sclerolepis. The sequence continues at coordinate 7,313 of JBAMYA010022106.1, read as the reverse complement.
CGGCTTGCATATTTGAATACACATTGACATTCACGAGGTGCTTTGCATTTATCATTTATGGTTGAATGTGGGCGCGTAGAGGGCAGGACAGGAGGAGGAACCTTGTACGCAAACGTTGACGTGCAGCTGGATCAGTTCTGAGGGGGACCCTCCTGCTGATAGCCAGCTGGATAAAGGGAGAATAAATGTGGTGGTCGGACATCCCGCAGTGGAATCCGGTCGACAGATGTGGGTAAACGACAAGTTGGTCAGAAGATGGAAGGTTTGGCAGGCGATGGGGAAGCGCAACATCACCATGACAACGCCTGAAAAAGATGCTGTAATATACGTATATTAGCTATATTGGAAACGTTCGTCAGAGGTTCTGGGACTGAGGTCTGGAGACTGTGGAGAATAGAATAGAACAGAATAGAATAGAATAGAAAGCTTTATTGTCTTTGCACAAACAGACAAGCTCTAAGTACAACGAAATTGCAGGGGCTTCGACGAAGGTGCTGGTCCTAATACAAATAAAGTGCAGAGTGAAAAAAATAAAATAAAATATGAATATGCAAGAATTAGAAATATATATAGTGTATATATAAAAACAAAATATACAAAAGTACAAAATATACAAAAATACAATGTTACACAGTATGCAGTTCTGCTAGGTTGAGGTTGTTATTGCACATTGTTTCACATGGATGTTGCCATTATCACAGTAATAAGATTTCAGTAGAAGTAAAATAGAGATTGCAGACAGAGCAACAAGCGTAAAGGAGTTGGGATATATAGATGGCATTCCTGACATCTTACTGTGAACAAGTGTCTCTGTACCCTGGATATTGTACTGTTGGCTGCAGGTTTCTGCCCATGTTTTAACCAAAAGACTTCCAATCTTACCTGCCAACACTGCTCAATGCAAATTTATTGTTTTTTTTTTTACTGCCACGCCTTTTCTGATCTTTTAATGTCATCTACCTAAATTATCGATCTAAACTGCTTTGAAGCTTGCAGAGCATTGCTAAAAGACAAAGTCTGTGATTTTGAGGAAACAAAACCTAGTGTGTTGAATTTCATGTTGATGATTGTAATGCTTCCCTCAGAATTGGCGTTTCAACATTTGCTGTTAGTATTATATTTGAATAAAACTGCCTTAAACCATACTTTCATAGTTTTGGGTGTAGGTGCTCTGTGGTGCACATTTATGTACATGTTTTCTCATCTTGAAGTAAATACTGCTTTTTTGTGTGTGTGTGTTGTTGTGTATCAAGAACTTTTTGGCCTCAAGCTAAAAACTTTTACATTTCTGATTGTGACAGCATGTGAAACGTGTTTGGCATTTAACTGAATTTAAATAGAAATTCTTTCCTCCTATATAATCAAACTGCCAAAAGATTACGGTTGTCAGTAATTATAAAAACACATCAATGTGAGTGTGACAGAAGAGATAGTGAGGATGTGACTAAAAGGATCGCATCAATTGTATCACATATATGTTTGCTACATGATTAATTTAGTCTTTTTATTTATTTGAGAATAAAAGCTTCAAGGAAGAGGACTCTGCACATGTCTTTCCACTCGTATTGTTCAGTTTAAGCTATTTTTGTTTCTATAAAGAGCTGTTTTATTGTCCTGCAACACTGATTTGAAAACTGCAATACACCCATCAAGGCAATGAACTAGTGTGTTGACCCTGTTTTTAAAAGGCTAAAATGTTGGCTATTCAAGAAATAAAAGTAGGACTATAACATCAATTTATCTGTCTGTATAAAAAGTACTGGAAAAACACTCTGACAAAATGGGACAAAACCTATTGGTGATGTCACAGAGATACGGGAATGCCGCTTTGAAAAGAGGTGTTCCCACTCAACCCTCCCAAAAGATGAGAGAAAGGGGAGAACAAACAAGCAGGGCAAGCGGTTGTTCCCGCTGTTGCCAGGGTGAACGGCTACGAGCCTCCAGTTAGCCTCGGTTAGCAACCCTCAGCAGCTGCTGCTGGCTACTTAGTTATGTTTCTTCCTGGATGCTTTCAGGTCATTTCTACGGGTGTGCTAATAAGGCCAGGTGTGCATGCTAAGGAAACATACAGGTTTTTGATCGTAACTGAGGTGTAGAAGTACAACGCGGAGCAAAGATTGGGCTGTACCTTCACACAGGAACTGTTATGAGCAATATAAGCACAGCAAGATAAGGTTTAGAGTTTGTTCATGCGCAAGACACCTCCAGAGCATCAGATGGAGAACCCAACAACGGCAAGGTGCACTGATCCTGTGGCCAAACCATCTCTCTACCATGCTTCACAGTTGGTGTGAGGCATTTATCCTGATATGCCCCACTTTGCTTTCATCTTTCCAAAGGACATTGCAGATCCTGACAATACCTCCAGACAAGCCATACCAGTGCAGTCCTTTTCTAATTGCACTGTCATGAACTTCGCCATTTAACTTCCTAACTAAGAAATGTAGAGCCGGACATTTTGTTATTGATTTTTATTTTTATTTTTATATATCTCAACTTCTATTTAGTTTGGTCAGTTTACATAAAAAAAAAGAATTATCATTCATAAATCCTTTTTTTTTTTTTTTACAGTGTTTGTTTTTAGATTAGGCAGATTAGACAGGATAATAGCTTTGTCCATTCTAACATTCTGAATGTCATAATACCACATCTAGTCAATATTATGAATGACTTTTGGATCTAGATCAACTACGTTCCGCTTTTTACTGCTAAGGGAAGGAGTAAAAAAGTTCAGGGACTGGCTTTGAACATGTCCTGAAATGCCTGGCGCTCGAGAGGTTAACTTTCATGATGGAGTATCCGCCTTCAGAGAGTCTACTTCATAGAATGAGCCATTTTCCCACAGATTTGCATACAGTTCACATCCAGGCATCGCCAGAGACCAAAGCCAAATCTGACTCTCACAACAACCTGCCAGCTCATGTTAGGAGGATTCAGAAAGAAGGCTTTGACGGAAAGGTCAGGCCACCTTTAGCTATTGAAAATCATTGGCTGCAAAAGATCATGACATTAAAGTTATGAGCAGAGAGGCCGTAAGAGAGCAGCGATGAGGAAGAACAGATGAGGAAAGATGGAAGGAAAGAAGGATTAAAGAAGGATTAAAAACAAAAAGGAGGAATACAGAGGATAAGGGAGAAAAATGGATGGAAAGGTAGCTCTAAAGAACTCATATAAAAATAACAACCATTATATAACAACAGTCATTGAAAACTGAGGCATCAATAGATGAATAGAACACATTACTAAAGATGAAGATCACTAATCTGGTTGTTACAAATCTATACATCACTCTGTGGCCTCGGTGTTGTGAGTTAGTCCACAACCTACATGTAAGTTTTATATATGCAGAAAGTTGTAGTTACTTTGTATGTTTACATGTTTATTTTGGATCTTTTTGCAATTATGTTTTTCTTTTAGGCTTTTTGTTGTTTTTTTGTTATTTTTGTCTTTCTAATTATTATCTATTATTCTTATTTCTTGTTTGAAACTTTTCATGTAAATTTACTGTGACTCTGATCACTTTCTGTCTTCTTTGTAAATTTGAGTATTTTTGTAGTCATTTTTTGGTTGGTTGTTCACATTGATCATTTTGCATGTTGTCCTGGTTGCTTTGTTTGTCTTGGTTATATTTTTACTTGTCTTGTAAGAGACAGACAAAAACAAACAAACCAGCAAACAAACAACAAAAAAGAAGAAGAAACAGAATTCTGGTTTATATAATCTGAGATATTTTCCATTAATGGTTCTGTTTGGTACATGCAAACTGCAGTTTTCAGCTAAGTCCTGCAAGAGTGAGACCTGTTGATGCTAAAAAAAAAAAAAAACCTCTTAATGTTCTTGGATGAAAAGAATCTCAAATGCTAAAGAATGCTAATGAATTTTCAGCTTTGAGGAACACAGTTGTCATGGAGGTGAAATATGGATATACCGCTCCGATATCGAGAGGAAGAAAAGAACCAAGACCCGTCCAGTGAAACATCCAGCATGCAGTGTTGCATTTATGAATAATTTGAGAAGCAAACAAACTGACAGAGTGGTGTTCTCATGCTCTCACATATTGAAGACAGTGAGGAGCAACAACACGTGTTTTACTGGAGCAGCCTGCAGCGCATGCTGTCCTACTTCACATATTAAAAAACACATACGAAAGCGCAAACTGTTGAGGAACAGTTTACCATGAAGTCCATTTTGAGCCAACAGTGAAACGAGGCCAAAGTGCTCATGGCTGCAGAATTAGACACGGTGTTTGTAGGCCAGTGCAGCGCTAGCAGAGAGTCAGTGGAACCAAGCGATTAGGAGACAAACCCTGCAGAGCAAAGAGTAAAGAGGCCATGCAACTGGATCTGCTCTGCAGTTAGCCACGGTGTGTATGTCTGTGTCGAAGTGAGTTGCTTTCAACCCTGATGGGGGCTCTTTATCTGGTTTTTACTGTTTATTAGTATGGTAGACACTATATTCATGCGGTGCACACCTACAATTCACTGCACAATGGGTGAATGTGGGTCACCAACATCGCCTGTAGCTGATTATGATGAAAAATTTAGATTTGACTCCAAGGATGGAGCTCTGTATTCAGTTGTTCTTTCTAGTCATTCGGGTCTTGATGTCTTTTTTGTTTTCTTCTTTTAGCAGTAATCTTTATTTAATTTCATTTATTTATTTATTTTTTCATCTCAGCAGTCCAGTTCAGTCAGACAAGTCTCATGGTGAAGTCTTCAAAGGCCTTCCTAATGATAAAACACTTGAGTTTTGGCATCTAGGCTCTGATCTAGTAAATCCCAAGTTTGAAGGCATACAGACACTGAAAGTATTGAAACATAACTTAATCCCCCCTCTATAAGCATGGCGATTGAAGGTAGAGCTGGGGAGGAGGAGGGATTGAACAGCGGCTGCAAGCTTGGCGGGTGAGAGACATCAGAAGGCATGTGAAAGGTGAACTGGAATAAATCATTTAGGAAAATGTGTGTGAGCATAAAACAATGCTTGTTTGGTCTGCCTGAACTAACTTCTAGGAGACATTTAATTTATGCCCATTTTGGTCAGTTTTGTTTGTGTTTTTTTTTTGTTTTTTTTTATGGTATTTTTCTTTTTTTTGTAATTATTGTTGCATGTTTCTGTGCCTGTTATTTTGTGATATTTTTTGTAGCTGTGATTAGTTGTTCAGTTGCTTGATACAATGTACATATGCATGCAGCACACCAAGCATATGAAAAAACTTAACTCAACTTTAAACCCATAAAGACCATTCAACCAAAACAAAACACAATAGGGGCTACCTGAGTACCGTTAAAGTTATATCCACAAGGTGGCGCCAGTCAAAACTGGACATTACTGCTGCATTTGAAGGAAAAAACGTCTGGTTTTGAACCAACAAACGAACTCCCAATGATTTGGACGTAACCGATTTAGTATGAGAAAAAGGACAAAATGGAAAGGAATGTAGATGCACTGAACCCCACAAGAAATTCCAGTCCGTCATTTCATCGAGGAAAAGATCATCACTGATGGCAACACGAGTGGTTTCTGCTTTGCCCGGAGTAACCGGAGGAAGCCATTTCACAAGAAGATGCAGCTCTGCAAAGCCCTGGAAGAGTATGAGTTCTGTCCCCCTGAGTTATGCTCCATAACGTCCGCAATGCTTTTCTTGAATATACTACCGCAAGGAACCAGACAAAGTTGTGGGGCGCGCGGCAATAAGAGAAATACCGAACCCATTCGTTTTAAAAGTTGAGAGATTTGTGATATTTGGCGTTTGGACTGTATAGTTAGTGTGTAGTGAAGTTGTTTTTTTTTGTTGTTTGCGAGATAAAAACGAGGCGATCTGTAAATGTGGAGCCTGGACTGCAGCTCGGTTTTCAGCAGTAACGAGCTGAGGGACTGGCGGAGCCAGAGTCTGATCCAGAGGACGAGGACTTTGATTATGAAGTGGATGATCCAGGTTTTGGATCATACACTTAATTTTCTCTCTCCTCTATTTTTTTGGTGGAGGACGAGAGGGAAAGAAGTGCCTCTGCACACAGGACAGGACAGTAGCAGACCGTTATTATATACAGTCATTGATGCTGACTGAGGCGCCACTTCCTCGCATGTCGTCACTTTCGGTCGGTATTTCATAGATGCGGAAGTTATTTTTAACAATTTTATCTCAAAATATTGTTCATGGCATAGTTATATATTTCTCTGGTTCTGAAAATCTAATTCATTAATGTACACTATGCTGTATAGTGGTGTCCAACCTGCAAGTTGCCCTCAAATAAATATAAATAGAACTGAGCCAGTAGTCTTACCTTGAATTTATCATGTTTCTGTGCAAAAGTCCACGTGATTTCTGTACCCCATGTGTCTGTGCTTGTCTCAGACTTCTTCTGTTACCTCATGTTGGATAATGCCTAAAGTGACATGACTTTATGATGAGGAGGATTTCATGGAGGTGTCAGTGATTCAGACTGGTTGAGTCGTTCCTGAGATATCGTCTTGCACAAATACCCAAAGGTCAGTGACTTTTCTGTAAGGCATGCAAAGACAATCATATACTTATAACTAGAACATTTCTGAGAATATTTCAGTGCGACTGTTTGATTCTGTACTGACATCAAAAAGTGAAAAAACTGAGCAGCTGTTTTATGTCAAAAGTCATGATTTACAAAATGATTGGAAAAGATTTCTTGACAAAAAAGTTGCTCATTATACAAAAGTTGAAATTACACAAAATTTACAGTTTCATGACTGTTTTCTGCCCAAAATGTTTCAAAAAGTTGATATTTTCCAACAAAAGCAATGTAATTTTAAGTTAAAAAGTCACAATTTTGTGACATCTCTGCTTTTACTTTAAAAAGTATTAGTTTTTGTCTTACAAAACGTGCACTTTTACATCAAAATTTTCTTTTTGTTAAATAAATTTATGATTTTACAAGGAATAAAATGTCATTTTAGAACAAAACTCAATTTTATGATAAAGATCTTTGTATAAATCTGAGATTTTATGACAACTTTTGATGCAATATTGCGAATTTTTGCCATTTTTGAACAAAATTGACTTTTTTTTCAAACAAAAAAATGAAAAAGAAAATGCAATTTGTACAAGAAAAAAATGGGATTTTAATATCAAAGCCTAAATTTCATGAGAACAGTCAAATATTTTGTGAAATTTGAGATTTCATGACAAAAATTCTGTCCTGGAACTAAGGACAACATAGCTGGATGAAAAAATAAAGAGTAGCTAATTGGGAGAGCAAAGGTGACTGTGCGGAACAAAAGGCGTAGTCCTAAATCTAGATCCACGGTTCACCATCCACCACCGCTTCACGTTAACA
>JBAMYA010022095.1:0-16649 GCA_037176975.1 Arrhamphus sclerolepis | reverse complement strand
GTGTGTGTGTGTGTGTGTGTGTGTGTGTGTGTGTGTGTGTGTGTGTGTGTGTGTGTGTGTGTGTGTGTGTGTGTAGCACAAAGTGATTTATAGGCTGAAATTGAGAGATAGAAAATGCTTAAAAAAATAAATAAAAGTAATATCTCCCTTCACCCCCAGGCCAACTCAATCCAGCCTTCCACCCACCCCCCCGATAAAGTTTACTTGTGAAATCATGTATGATTGATGTGATTACAAAACACCATCAGCAGTGTGTACTAACAAGCATATTTTTACACAAAGAAACACACACACAGTGGCTGCCTTAATGATGAAACTGTATGTAATAAGACTTGATATGAAAAAAGCAAGCCTCTTACATTTGATCATTGTCACAACTCTCAGTGGGAAGCTATTGATTTGTGGCAGAAATGGGCTTTGAGCTTCTGGAAGAATGAAGATTGGAAATATTGATAGCAGTCATTTGTATGGAGAGATACAGAAGGGGTTCCATTTCAAGAGATGTCAACTCCAGTTTTGCAATCATTTGTCTGTTTTTGGCATTTGGACTTGTGAATGGGTTCGATTTCTGCACCACAGTTTATTACTGTACAGCTGTATGAGAAAACCGCAGGGGGTGACAGGGGACGTTATCACACACACACACAGTAAACATCTAATTGCATTCCTAAAAATAAATACAGTGACACAAATCTGAAAACAAATCTTAAGACCAGATATGCGAGCTGAAAAAAAACAAAAAACAAAAACACTGTAAAAACTGATGTAAATTGGTTAAAAACAGGTCATCACTTATCCTTCCAGATTTTTAGCCCTGAAAATATTGTTATTATTAAATATTATTAATATTATTATTTTTTATTAAGAGTTTTGAAAAGGTTTTCAGCAACCACAAGTCAAGTAAAATAGGAGTTGTTAATACGACGATAGTCTTTGAAGGGAGAACTTTTTGACTGCAGAGATGGACGGTCCAGCTCCTTGTCGTTCCATCAGATTTAGACTACCTTGTGTAAAGAAGCAACAGAACCAGACAATGTTCCTCAGAGGGACACAGACGTTAGAAAGAGGACTGTATGACTGAGTTTTAATATCTGTATGCTGCTACGTAGCTCCACAGTCATTATGTAGGCCTGTACAGTATGGGTGGAATTTGCTGAATTCTACACCATTTTCTGCATCATCTGAAGGGTTCAGTGTGCATGATGTGAGATCTGTTAGAAGAGCATTGCAGAAGTCAATGCTTACACCAAGAGCTGGGTTGCAGGTGGTATGCTGAGAGTGTTATGAAAGTGTTACAGCTGTCAGACTGCACTGCCTTCCTTTCACAGTATGTTTGCATTTTTATTTTGGGTCTGGGACAATCAGGGAAGAAAATGCTGCTGTCGGGTTCCACGTCCCTGTTTAACTGTTCACTACATAAAATGTTTTTACTTCTCACCTTTGTTCTGGGACCTGAGGATTCTATTGCTTTTACGTCCCTCCTTCCTTCCAACCACTGTCAGAGATTCAAAAACTAAAACACCCATCCTGCCTTTTATTCTAAGTGGTTGATTGTTCTTAGCTTGCTAGTGGATTACTGATCATGTTGCTTTGCTTTATACTGTACACTTATATTAATGTGCTGTACTTGTTTCTTACTTTTACTGTACACTCAAGCTAATGTGTGTGTAGCATACACGATCTAGAGTTAGAAGTTAGAATTAACACTTAGAGTAATGGTTAAGGACAGAAGATCTGCAGCTCAATTCCAGTGTTTAGAAACATGCATGACAGTATTTGCAGTGAAACATCTCTGTATTATACATCACAGTGTACCAGGTTATGTGTACAGCAGTTAGGGTTAGTAGGGTTAGGGTTAATAATCATTTGCAGCAATGAATAGGGTTCAGTCCTTATTTTCACCATATGCAGTGCTGCGTCCATATAGGAACATCCATGAATAAGCAAAGTGCCCAGGGTTCAGTGAATAGGGGCAGGCTACAGAGCCTCCCACAGGCAGACTTCCAGAGTTTGACAGTCCCAGAGCTGGTCTCAGTTCGAGGCCTTGGGCAGCTCACCATCCGGGTGTAATCATGGCTGTGATTAATCAAGGACAAAGGATAAGGGAACATGGCCAGTTCCCTCTTTATTTATACAAAGGCTATAGACCTTTTGGGCGCTCTGGTGCCAGTGACAAAGTCGGAAAAAAGTTGCCATTAAACAGGAAGAAAAAAATTGGCCAACAAGGAGGCTTGTCTGTGAAAGCTGTTCTCATGCTTGCTTTGTCCAAATATAAGCAGCTATGCAGCTATTGTTAGCCGCTGTTAGCATGCCCTGCATTGTAGTTCGCCAGTACCACATGAAAAAATGTAAATAACACTATAGCAGCATTTCCATATTTATAAGTCAAAAGATATTTTAATAAACGGAATTACAGGAGCTTCTGCTGTTTACTCCCAGGCAGCCATCTTAGTTTGGCAACTCGGGGGCAATTGACTTTCTGATTCGGAATTCTGACTTCAGGGGGCTGTCCAGTTCAAACTTCCCACTTGGAACTTGGAATTCCTGACTTCCCAGTACAAATGGAATGCAGTATTAAGTTACTTCTGTTTTGGGGCTTTACTATTACTGTTGGAGAAGATGGGTACAGATGGGTATCATCTGCAAAAGTAGTGATAGAAGAGGTCATGTGAGATGACCAGGACCAAGGAGGTGGTGAATACTGCACAAAGTAGTGGTCACAGGATCACCCCTGTACCCCATTTTTTCCCCTTATCTATTTTGAATATACATCCATTTATACATTTCTCGCCTCTAATATTACAAAAAAAAAGTTGGGAGAGTAAAGCTTTGACTAATTTCTGGTGTTACTGTTCCTTCTCTGAACACTTGAAATGCCGTCTGGTATTGATTTTTATTATTTTCAGAATATGTAGCTTCAAATTTTCAGAATACATCAGCATAAATGTTGCAGTAATAGAAGTTAGAAGTACCATTATCAAACCATTCACAAAGGCTGCTTCTTTAGATTATTGTTGTTGTTTTTTCAGTGAAAGCTTATTTGTTTGGTCAGATGGACACATTTTCATTGTGCAATGGTGTATCACGATGGAAATGAGACATGAAATGTTGATGGCACCTGTAGGCAAAGTTGACATAAGGATTCTGTATTGCAAAGTTACATTAGATGCTTGTGAACTTGACTTCATACTATCGTGTTTGACAAAGGTTTCAAAAAGTAGTACTTAACTAATGTGGTTGTATTAGCAGTTGATGAATGATGTCTCTTGATGCAATGACCTCAGGGATTGAAGCTCACGGGCGTGAAGCTTAAATATGTGTCCTTGTCCTTTACACACTAAAATTCATTCAGATTCTTTTAATCATTTAATGATATTTTGCACTATTGAACAAGAGTGTGGGAATCGCTTTGAAACCTTTCTTTGAGAAAAGAGATATTTTTAAACATTTCAATGATTTTCTGACTCATTTCTTTTTATTTTTTGACAAAGTGGAGATACTCCATCCCTGCTCTTTGAAGACTCAGCCTTTCATGCTCTCAGGTTGTGTTCCAGTCATTACATTACATTATCATTACAGCTGATGTTGGAATCACCTGTTTGAAACCCCCCTTAGTTGCCCTTTAAATGCATTACAGGGTTCATACTGCTCACAACCAAATAAAAGTAAAAACTTATATGTAAGATGTGCAGAATTTTCTGCATTTATCTGTTCATCCAAGTTTTTTTTTTGATATGTTACAAATAGGGCAAATTAAAATTTCACTTCATGTGCCCTCACAACAAGAAATCTTCAGTTTTGTTTCTTTGTTTGTTTGTTTTTTTGTTTTTTGTTTTTTTATACCATATCTGCATAGAGATACATACTTTATTTTCAACAACTAGGTTACATGGTCTTAAAAACGCCACAGTAACAGGAGAAAGTGATAAGTGAGTGACATTCTTTACTTTTAAAACTATCATAATGGAGATGAAGCACTGAAATTCCACTTTTCATTAGTGTTACTAAAATGATGATGTCTTAATTTATCATTAATACAGTAATAAAATAAGTAACCGTCTTCTCTCTTCTGTCTTCATCATGCTTCCTCATCTTCTAAATACAGCTACCTTATGTCCTATTGTTTGGCATAAGCTTCCAGATTTCTTCTCTTTTTTTCACTTGGCTCTTTCTTCATGAAACCCTCCCTCCGTTCCACCTGTCCGTATGTACCCTGGCTCTTAATTGAATTAGTGCTCTTGTAAGATATGGCTTCAGCCAGACGCTCCTCTGGCAGGCCCCTGGGCCTCCATTGACTCTATTGTAGTGGAAAAGCTCTGGAGGCCAAACACACCAAGAATTAATAGACTGAACCTGACACATATACACACTCATTCACATACACACACTGGAACAGAGTACAAGTACAAATGCACCTGCTGTAGGTTTATGCAGGTATGTGAACTGAAAATGAATCTTACGTTTTGACAGCTCTTTCTGGAAGGTTAAATGTGGCCTGGCAGCAGTTTTATAGGCTCTTTTCTCATTTATCTAATAAGATGAATTCTGCAGTCATGACGCAGAACTGCATTTGATGTCAGTACATAAATGACAGTCAACAATATCTATCTGTCTGTCTGTCTGTCATCCATCTATATATCTACATACTAAACTGGTTTTAATTCCACCGTGGTTTTGCTCAACTCTACCTTGTATCCGTCTTCCATACTGCATTACTTGCTTTCTTTTAGAGTTATCTTTTAAACTGTTCTACTACTCGCCTGCTGTCAACAATAGATTAATCTGTTCTCCCCTGCTGTGTCTTACCCGCTGTCGCCTTATTCCAGCAGACCCTTCACTCATGCTCTTTGCCCTCCAGCCTTGCAGCCCTCCTCATAGTTTGTAACAACCCCCCCCAAACCCCGTACTTATGTCATCTGGTATCCTGAAAACACACCAAGTCCATTCTATATATTCTCAGACTTCACATCTGCTATTGTTTACATTGTATTGACAGTTGTTACATTTTTTAGTATGTTGATGCAAATTACCATTTTCAATTTTTATTACCTAAGTATCATATATATATATATATGTGTGTGTGTGTGTGTATAAGCATAAACTTATTTTTTTTGCCTTTGGCACCTGGAGTGGGATATTCTAACAGTTTGAAGCAGTCACAAGTGGGTTTGTGGCTGGAACTTAAAAACTGCCAACTGCCGACCAGTAAATGAATCATTTCTGATTGTTTTGAAAAACATTTTAGCATTTTTGCTCCGAATGCAGATAAACTGCGGAATTTGGCCACATCCAGAGTCACTTTCCCACTTTTACTGAAGACACTTGAAGGCACCATGAAGAAGAGAAATATGTGTCAAACAGGCCAGTTTAGGAATATTGATAATATGTGGACGGCACTACTGTTCAAACAGAACACCTTTTCAGTCTCCTTCGCTTGAAAGAACTCAGTAAATAATTGCATATGGACTCACTGTTAGGAAACACAATCAACATAATAGTCTGCTTCCACTTTATAAACATTGTGAAATTAATGCTTATCACTTATTTTCCTTAGACTTTCAACAAAATTTGTTTCCAATGTGCTTAATGCACAAACATTGAATTTCAACTGTTGCTGAACCTGTTTTCTGAGGAGTCTGTAGGTCTGTCCCAATCCAACGGCTGCATCCTTCGGAGGACCCGTCCAACGTAGGACGGGTCCTCCGAAGGCCGGGTAGACCGGAAGTCAGCGGCTGTGAATTGGGACGGTGTAGCCTTCAGATTTACCCCCGCCCTTACCTCGGCGTATGTCCTGTTGCCTAGCAACTGTGACAGCGCTGAACCGAAGAGAGAATGGAGATCGAAGTTTTGTTAATTTTTTTTTAGTACTTTTTTAATTTCAGAACTACAACAACGCCTGAGAAGAGGCGGCTGTTCTTTTTTCTCATCGTAATGAAAGCTAATGAAAGATTAATAAAAGCGGCAATAGTTGAACTACGGACCCGCTGTACGAGCTCATTTGCTGTCTTGATGATTTCGGACAAAATAAAATACAAAAAATGTCTACACAAATGACAAAAGCCTATCACCATAACCGCTTTAGGCTTTTAATTTTTACGTACACAGCTCCGTTCCCGGGCTACCATCAAATTTTCCAGTATACCCGCAATGCATCTCGGGATAGGGAGGTCGAGAAGGAGACACCGGACCCGTGCTTCAAATCGCGGAAAAGAAGGACGCATTTGTAGGACGCATTTGAAGGATGCAGCCGCTGCATTGGGACACAGCTTGTTTTATATGTTGTTGTTTATATGTTTTATTTTACATAATGGTCTACATTAGTGGTAGACCTATTTTTTTTTCTGATTACATATTGGCCAATAGAAAAGAATCTAAGCGTCTATAGTGCCAGAAATGTCTACACAATAATTTATTCATATTCTTACATTATGCATTATATTTGCAATGTGATCTCCATGCACATTGAAGCGTACCAAATCTTTTTCCCAGTAGTTAAAAAAAAACATCTAAATAGCAGTTAATAGCATGTGACAGGGAGGGTGTAATATCAATACCTGCTGTATGATGAGGATTAAAGTTCTATCGACTCCCTGCCATGCACACAGGCTGCTACTCTGTGCAAATGTTTTTGATTACGCTTGATTGTGTGTTATTTAGATTGTATTTATGTCTTTGTTTAATGTGTTTATGTGATTGATGCGCGTGCTTGTTGGTGTTTTTAAAACTTTTTCCTCATTAGAGTTTGAAGGCAAGCGCACAGGTGAAACACCATCACAGTCACAGCAGTGACTAACACGTCAGACTTTCATCCTCATCAGCTCAAGAGGGGAAGAAAACACTGATTTTTTTTTTTCAGAAGCTAAAGCTGGAAAGCTAGAGGGAAAAGAAAACAGAATAGAGACAAAAACAGATTTATGCTCAGAATACAAGTAGAAGCAGAGTGAGGCATTGGGATAAAAAGAGAAGAAACAGAAATGAATCACAAAAGATTTATCCTCTCTCAAAGAGGCTTCATTTTAAAATTCATGCGAAAAAACTGACATGAATATATGTTTGCACTTGGTGTATTTTAAAACTGGTGTCAGCACATGTGAGATTACAGCAGAATGTAATATTAGATATACATATTAGCAATCCAGAGTAAATGAAGATGGAAAGCAGCAAAAATCTAATTTACCAAATAAACAAAACTCCATAGGACATAATATTGAACTTTTAGTGGACTATTTTCAATTTCACCTAACCTGTTTAGTTCCACCACCACCAAAGGCTGAATTTTTTCTCTGTGTGCTGCATAAGTATATTGTTTCATGCTTTTGATTATTCAAAATAGTTTGAATGGTCTTTTGTCATTTAAAGTAGCACCACGTAAGATTGTGCTCTTTAGCACCCTCTCTGGTTGAGAAGTGCAATTGTCTGTTACTGCCGTTGTAAATATTGTTGCTATTGAAGCCGGCCGCATTACCTCATCTCTTCGTTTCTGTTATGAAATAAACTATGAACCACTGAGCAAACATAAATCTTTAGCAAACCAGCCAAATATCACAAACAAAACAAAAAAAAGATGAGAAATTTATTTAACAATTGGAAAAAAGGACACAAAATATAATACAATTACAATTCATTATATAAATGACCAAAAAAAACAAACATCTGTAATGAATATCTGTCGAGTTCACAAGAAAGACAGGAATATTTATTTTGAATTATTTATGTTGTATCAAAGTTTTGACTTCTTCTCTTTAGGCTTTGAAATTGCTTCAGGGAAAAAATAATAAACATCAGACTTTATTTAGATACATTCATCTCAATGTACAGAGTAATAAAACCTAAAGCCTGCTCTAGTTTGTCAGCCCCAGTTCTGTCCACGGCAAGATTTTCTCTTTTTTTATTTTTTATTTTGAATTTCTTCAGAAGCTCCTATCTGCATGTCATCAGGGTCCTGTGAAATCTCTGTGAAATATAGAACAATAGCTTTCACACACAAAAAGGAGCACAGATGTCAAGTCAAGAAGAGTAAAAAGTTCTTTCACTTCACCTGGGGTCACTTTTTCCATCACTGATTCATTGCAGTCTGCTGCATTTACATCAGACGGGAGAAGCTGCAGCTTGACCTTAAATGCAACAACAAAAATCAGTGTGAGGTTTATGCTCTTAGTGTTCTGGTATTTCTCAGCAGCATTAGTTACAGAAATGGAAAAAGTAAACAAAATATTAAAAAGGAAATTGAAAAAAAAAAAATCAGTAAACAAAATGAAATCTGTCCATTCACTAATATTTTGCTTTTGGGGCTTCACATAATGGAAGCAGCAACCCAACAAAGGAGGCCCAAGGATCCTTTTCTTTATATTTCCTCGTTTATTCTTTTAATTTTTTTGACTATGTTCAGTCATTTCCTTTACTCAGTTGATCTTTTTCAGGATCTCGTGAGGTCGGTCCTGTCAAATCTCCTATCATGATCAACGTGAGAGTGAAGAAAACACTGAACACTTCAGAGTTTCTAAAGATGGGTGGAAAATATCAGATACTGGATAAAGTGAAGAATGACAATAGCAGAAAGAGATGAAGAAAAGTGATTCAGAATTAAAATCTGTCATCTGGTAAAACGCTGCAGAGAGAATAACAGATGGCTTCGTTGTAAAGAAGGAAAAGGTACGGTCAGATGGAAAAAAAAGAGATAAGTCTGGGGAAAAAGTGGAGATGGCGAGAGACAAAAAGAGGTTAAAATGCACCCAAGGAAACTGAGAATGACAGGAATAAATGGAAAATGCACTAACAGTGGGAAGTGGAAGAGACTAATATACAAACAAATGCAGAGAGACAGAAAGATTGGAATTTATTTGTTTCAGCCAGCTGTTCACTGCTTTCTCCATAACATTAATGAGAACAGTAAATGCTTTTGCTCACAAAGACTTCATATATTCTCCATTTGTTTACTGCTTCTGAATATTTCAAGAGGAAATATATCACCACTTGTCGAGCAGGCAGCAGGAATTCAGCTCATTTATGTTGATCACTGAGGCCTGATGATGTCAGCAGTTAACCATTTTGACTTTCACAAATGCTGCAGAGCTTTTTGTCACAGAAATTGATTTACTGATTGTTACATTCAGTTTTATCAAACCTTTTTCCTTTAATTGAGCACTCACTAGTCACTATCACTATATCTAAGGCTTGGTGGCAGAGTTTCAGGATGCCTGCTTGGTAAACCAGCTCTTCAGAATCACGCAAGGACAGAGAGCTCTTGGTTTGTAGCAGCCTTTTGTAACCTCTCCTTGACCCCTGAGGCTTTTGCCCTTTACTGCTGCTCTTTCTTCACCTTTCACTGTGAACATTCCCTGATCCCCCTTGACCGTTTGGACCCGTCCCTTGTAAAATTCCTGTCTAGAGAGATTTAGATCTTTTTATAGGCATAATTTCCAAATACACTAATCTTCAGTTGCTGAATTTGGTAATAATTCATATCCCAAAAACTCACACATTATATTGTAGTAATAACAATATTGCATATGTTTGCCATCACCTGCACAATCACCATACTGGTTCTGTTTAAACTGTCTGTTCAGGACCTGCTTGCTGGTTCCTGAGCAGCATGATTCAAAAATCACTGAACATGTCAGATGGTAATGTGGTCTCTTACCGTGAAGGTCTGTGATCCTTGTCTTTTAAATACCAGAGGCATTTTAAGAAGCCATAGGTAGTCTTTTCTTGGGATGATATAACGGACTACCTATGGCTTTTCAGAACGCAAACATGGAGACCTTGTTTGCTATAACCGTGTATTGGACAGGGACCTCACTCTCGAAGAAGGTCTTTCAGTGAATTGAGTTGAATTCGGCCACAGTTATAAGTGACTCTGAATGATTTGTGACCACCTTGAGCTTTTGAAGTCTCCCAAGAGAGCATGCCTGTGCTGCAGGAAATACCAGCTAAATCCATCCTGAGTTTATGAAATTCAACTCCATTTTGATCGCATTTTGTAAGGCTGTCCAAGCTCTTCTGAAGTCTTTCCACATGAACTTGCTGTACAACACTGACCTGAAGTAAATGTTTCCTCAAAATGCATTTACATTAGCAGGGCTTACACTCTGGTGTCAGCCACTTATTATTTGGTGGCAGATTTACATAAAATACTTTGTTGGGATAAAGTGAAAGGTAGAAATGGTTCCACACAGATGAGTAGAAGTTCTAATACTATAATACACAAGCATCATTAGGCCTGAGTATCCAGGGCTGTATCCTCAAGCCAAAAAGGCCAAAAAGTGAAAGCAGGCGACATTTTAGGAATCCTGACTTTCATACCAGCAGCATCTGGTACCACAGACCACAACAGCCCAGCAAGTGCATCATTTCAGCCAGAAAAGGAGCACATGTGTGAGGCTGAGAGTGGTAGATCAGCTGTGTTACAGGTTGTATTCTCTGGAAAGAAGGTGCAGGTGAAGCTGGTGGAGTTGGAAAGTCATCTCCTTTTACTGCAGCAGGCGAATTGATTCATCGACAAGCTTAGGCTGACGAAGACGAAAGATCTTTAGAATTATATTTATAAAAGCAAGTTTTTTTCAAGCCAGGATCTAAGATAATTATAAGATCAAAACATGAGAGTTATAATTTTAGTTGCCAACACTTTTTTTTGATAAGCATGACATTAAAGGGGAGGAAAGAACAGGAGGAGCAAAGAATGAGAATGTAGCATAGAGAGCTCAGGAGAGGAGGAGGATGTTTGTACGTATTTATGTGATTTCATATTATAAAAGCCAGCCTATACGAATTATTAGTATATGCATTTAACTTTTAATTGTCATGAAAATTTGGTAAAATATCAAAAATATTTCAGGTGTGATCACTCAGTGTAAGATTCAAACAACGGTTCTGCTACAAAGTCCACTGATGTTGGTGGAATGACTAATCTGTCTTAAGACCATATTACGTATATCAAAGCATTTTCACACATGTACTGCTGCAGTGAAATATTCTAGACATTCTGTGGAGAGACTGTATATCAGAATGCAAGTATTGAAATAGGATTAAATTGATTTTTGCAGTTTGCCTCGCCGACTCCCTTGAGTAAAAACAGCATACTGTTAGAGTGAGACCTGGAATGAACTCAACAGGTACTTGGAGAATTCAGGTGTGAGTCTGGGTGCTGATAAGGTTTATTGCTTCATACCCCATGCTGTTGTCCTGCATGTTGATGTTCAACCCGTCCAATCACATTGTGCATGGATGCAAAATATTACTATCAAAGAAGAAACAATCCATCCTCATACATAAGTCACCATCCTCAACCATCATCCTTGATGTGCTGTGAGCAAAGCATAACAGTTTGCGACATACATTTGTTAGATGTCCACCATGTGTGTTCTGTGATATTTCAACACCAGAGTACTTCCAGTAAGAACGTGTCTCACAAACATCTGGCTTTCTGTACCAAGGACAACAGTATACATTGACTGTGATGTCTGTCTGTTTAGACAAGTAAACTTTTCACTATTAAAGCAATCATAACTGAGAGTTTAAGCAAATATTTAAGAATATGATTTATGTTCCAAATACAGCAACACACTTACATAGTAGCCTTCTACTCCAGGGACTACTTAAGGCACTTTTACAACACAAATGTAAACATTAATTTGTAAAGGACCTGATGTTCCTAGTCCTTAGAAAGTCACTCTAAACTTATTTTGACCAAAATGCACTCTCAGCAAACTACTGTGGGTCCTAAACTTGTATTAATCATTTTATAAATGTTATGTTCAGAGAGGGAAGGAGCCAAACGCAGAACACAAAGGGTGAGTTGAATGCTGGAGTTTATTTGGATATTCTGGATTAAGGGTTCCAATCCACACGATGCAGGCAGGGCTGGTGAGGCAGGCAGGTCCTGGATACATAAAAGCAGGTAATGAGAGTAACGAGAGCGTTGAGGTAATTCACAAAAGCTGTCAGACCAGTCCTCAGCATAAATACCACACGGTAACACAGACGATCCAGTGACTAGTGGTTGAAGGTCCAAGACTTTATAGAGAATGTGGTGATGATGGAATAAGGTGTGCCGGAGGTGAAGATCCAAGGCTCCGCCCAGACCAAAGGAAAAACAAAAACAAAAATCTGGAAGGCTGATGGCAGGCCATGACAATAAAGCTACACCGAACATTTGCAGTTGTCTTGTTCTGTTGTGGGTAAATGCAAAAAGCATCCTGGTCCTGGTCATGCCATGAGTTGTAGATTACTTCCACATCTAAATAAATATCATGTCTGAGCAACAGATATCCAACAGTGATATTAGTTTAAGTGGTTTAAAAATGCAGAGGATTTCTTTGGCGTTTTTTTTTCCATGTAAATTCTTTGGAGGCATCTTTTGTGTTTTCTAAATGATGCCATCTAAGGTGCTGTTGAACAAACCTTACAGCAGATTGTGGTTATAGTCTAGTAATTCTTGCATTTGTATTATTTTGTTTTGACAGACAGAAGCAATTAAACTTGAGAAAAGACAAATAGGAAGGAAATAAAGTTCTGAGAGCAAAGAAGGAGGAAGTGGTATGAGCTGACGTAAACTGACAGTCAGATGGGACAAGAGGAGGAGAGGAAAGAGGGAAAGATGAGGATGTGCATGCAAACTACAGTCTTGGTTGCTTTAGGGTGTATGGTGTATTAGCAGCAGAAGAGGGAATATGTGGGGGAACAAATTGTCGACAGGAATTCATTAGGCTTGTACGATAACGAGTGATTGTGGTTTTAATTGACTTAATCAAGAAATAGAATTAATCTGAGATTTCTAATTAATGGTAATTGATTGAAATTTCCACTGGGTCACAAAGCAAGCAGCTAAATTCTTCTTCTTCTCTCTCTCTCCATGTCTGTCTCTTGCGATATATCTTTCCCATTTTTCCTTTACAGTTTGTCTCAGTCCATTTTCGTCCTCTTGCTTTTCAGTGATTGATCGTTTTTCGTCTGCCTCGTCGCTGTAACTTAGAATTCATGTTTGTTTTTATTTCTGTTGCCATGTGTTTCCCCTTTTGCACACTTATTCCTATTGTTATTTTTTTCACAGTAGTCTAATATTAGCATGTTAAACCACTGCATCATCTGTAGCTAAACTGCTGTTTTGTTTAGGTCTTGTTGATTCGGTAGCATCCAACAACCCCTGTAGGAATCCACAAATCTTGCATGAGGAACTGCAGTTGCAATGAAGCAGAGTATCGTTCCCTAACTTTTGTCTCAAGTTGAGAAGATCTGTTGTTTTGTTTGGAACAATATTTTAGAGGTTTATTGGGTAGTTGTAAAGGCCCCCATGATGCATCATGTCTGTGCTGGACAGAAAAATCTATTTTCTAATGACAGTAAAAGTCATTTTTGAGACAAATAAATGCTTTGAATCCTGAGTGAACATTTCCTTATGTGATCGTAGTTTCCTTTAACAAACAACTACTTCAAACAAATCAGAATAACAACACATTCTTTGCTCACAAACATGTGTTTTAAGTCAGCACCATTTAAGATTGTGCCACTGAGCGCCCTCTCTGGTTGAGAAAGCAATTGTCTGTTACAATTGTAAATAAAGTTGCCTCATCTCCCGGCTTTTGTTACAAAATAAACTATAAACCAATGAGCAAAGAGTTCATTAATACAGCCTAATATGAACCACATTCAAATGTACAGAACATAGAAGAAAAAGTGACTGACTAATCCAACAGCAGCAAGACTAGGTTGCCGTCCGACCTGCGGCCCCCTGCTTCACTCAGTGGTCCAGTATTCACTCATGTACAGGAGCTTGCAGCATTGTGCTCTCTCTTTCTTATACTTGACATTCCCTGCTGGCTCTGCCAGGACGTTTGTAGTGATAATTTATGTTAAATGACTTCATCTTATAGTTAGCATCTAGCTAACTCCATTTATGTTGCTTTAAGGCTATTAAGTACACTGTATACAGTAGTGGCTATGGCGTAGCATTTAGCCGCTGGCTAAAGGATATTGGTTTTGATGTGCAAAGCATTAAGATATCATGAAGAATTAATTAATACATGGGAACTTACCACCACACACACATAACGGTGCTCTAGAGATTCTACATGTATACTTTGATGATGCATAAAGAAAAACAGTATGATCTGTGCACGTGCATACATGGGCACATGCACCAATCGTATGTCTAAGGCCTCAGATGTATAAATAAGACACACTAACCCTGTTTTTAAAACAAATTCTTCATCAAGTGCCAAAAAGTAAAAGGAATGATAAAGCTGCTTCCACTAATTCCTGCTCTTGAGATGATAGTACTTATGCTTTAGCCACATGAACCTACATTAGGGCTGCACAATACTGGAAAAACCTGAGATTGTGATATATGTTGCAATATGAAAAAATACAGGAATTTTCAACAGATGACTTGAATAGCACTTTAAATTATGCTGCACTCCTGCCATACTGTTGAGAATTAACCCTCACTGATCTTCTCTCTTTTTCTGAATGTTACAAGTATGGTTTCTGTCTGTATTTGAGAGTTATTCTTATTGTTACCTTTTTATTGTGCTGGGACTTGAGTACATGTTTCGCTCTATTATGTGCAAACGTAAAATGCATTTTACCACAAAGGTTTAATATTGCCCTTGGCAGTAAACAAACCAGAATTTTTGGTTTGTTTGTTTGTTTGTTCGTTTTGAGCGACATTCAGATCTGGCTTTGCATTCGTCACCCTGAGCTGTGTAGTGCTGACGTAAATGGTCAAACAATTTAGTTGTGTTTCCTCTTGTTGTGGCAACAGGTGCAAGGCACTGTCGACACACAACATGCGTTTGGTCAATATCTTCCTCCTTGGAGCCGAAATACTTCCAGAGAACTGACATTGCTCTTCTTTTTGGTGCAAAGTCTTCATTTTCAGTGATTTTTCTCTTGTTCGTGCTCATTTTTCAATGTTACCAGCACTCACTCCATGTGCAGGTGCATGGTCTGCTTTGGCAAACTGATTAAGAACGATTGTGATATGTGGATTGCTGAGCAGGTAGCCTTGAAATTATAAGCAAACACATTGAGTTAATTTGCCTCCTGCACTGCAGGACTTCCAGTGTGACTACTGAACGCACGAACATTGCGATGACGATTCTCCAACAATATATTGTGCGACTCTAACTTACATGCAGCCACATTTTATTTAACTGATATATTGAAACAATTTGTTGGTAATGAAAAAAGAATAATTTATAGTTTTAGTCTATGAGATAGTTATCCGTAATGTAGTCTCATTAAATTTTTTTTCATGTTTAATGCCACAAGTCACACAAGTTATCACGATTATCAGGTACTGAAAGATTGTATTGTAACACCTCTGAATTGTTTTAATTTAAGTAGTGGTTTTATATTATATTCAAAGACCACCCATGTCTATCCATCTGTCTTCTTTGAAAGTCCTTCACAGTCATTAAGAGCCCTTACACATAAATTACAATAACAACCTCTTCTGTTTCTGCTTTCCTTCTTCCTTTTTTTCTTTTTCTTTCTGCACCTCTCTGTTCATGACAGGTTTCAGTTATTTGATTGTTGGGATGAGGAGGTGAGAAGAGTTACGAAGATGTTATGTTTAGGAGATGGGATTTAGGAAAAGAACATATAGAAGTGAAGAGAAGGAAAAGAGAGAGAGATCAGGCTTGAGAAAGATAAGGAGCAGGGGAAAGAAAAAGAGAGAGTTTAAGCATTCTGTTGAGATTATAATCATTTGCTCAATGGAAAACTGTCCATGAGTTTTTTTCAGGTTTATTTCCAGCCTCCAGGATACAGGATGTGTTATTACTTAACATTTTCCTGTAGTTGTGACAGAGTTTGTGCTTCTCTACAGATGTTAAACCTTGCCATCAGTGCCAACACCTGCTTCCCTTTGCTTCAGCAAAGACATTCAGTTATTATTAAATTTACTGTTATTACTAATATCATTATTATTATTACAAATACATACATATATATGTATATATAAATATAATCCATATTTGTAGTTATTCCATTGCTAAAAGCAAGATTGAAAATAAGTTTTTCTTCTCTTGCACACAATTCCACAATGATTAAGACCTCTGAAAGAAAACCATATACCTTATAAATCTGTCATAAAATAATACACACACCCAGTGTGAAACTATTGTTTTGCAACAGTACGGTATGTCCTCAGACAAGTTTTTTGTTTTGTTTGTTTTTAGCCATGGGTTGGACTGCTTTAGCTCTCCTGTGCCAAACCGAGACTTTATGATCTTTTTACTGAAGGATTTTACTTTTTTTATTTTATATTTCTGCCTGTGAGACTGGTGGGCCGTCCAGCCCTCGTCTCACGTTAGGAAGAGATCAGAGGGAGGTATAATAATCAGATGAACGTACGTTTAGTGATAGGCGAGCAGGCGTTTATTTACAAATGTGCAAACAATGAAAAAGGCCAAAACAAAACACTTGGGAAAAAACAAAACAAAATCAGCCATTGTAGGCAATACACTTGCTTAACGCCCAGCCTCACAGCAAGCTGACGTAGCGTCACCACCACCATGGACAAACATACACACCCAAAAGAAAAAGACGCCCTTCCATTCTAACCATGCCTCTTAAATAAGCCCATCAATAATTGAATAATTGGGCAAGCCCAACTAAACAGGCAGGTACACCTACTAATGCACCCTTAA
>JBAMYA010022084.1:0-16650 GCA_037176975.1 Arrhamphus sclerolepis | reverse complement strand
AAATGAGTAAACACTGCACTTTTGTAATCAATTACTTAAAATGAAACAAGGATGCACACCAACTGCAGACAATATTGTCACTTAAGAAATCAGATTATTCAGATTGATGTGACACTAAAGTCAAACCTAGATGCATTAGCTCCAGTAAAGCATAAATGTTCCATCTTGATCTTGGTTGAAGGCTTTTTAGAAGAAAACATCCTATACATGCGCCTATAATCCTTCCAGATGGTTGACCATGTGCAACCGTTTTTCAATGGCTGGGTCATTCTGCAATGCATTTTCACTGAATCATTGCCTGTGGGTCAGGGCCTCCTGAAGGCCTATATATCACAAAGGAACAGGGAATTTAGGACCATAAAGAAACACATACAGTTATCACCCATAAAGACACCTAACTGACCTAATTGCCTAACCATGAAACATTTGTTAATTATGTTTTTAAATGGAAATTTGTATAATGACGAGTTTCACTGTTCAGAGTTGATTTCCAGTCTCTTGTGGGGTTTAAGATTATTATCTTGCTATTCTGGTAGGATGTAAAGTTAAATCTGATTCAGCTCATAGAGTGCGCAGATAAATTGATAACCACTATTATTTGATTACAGCTCATGTTGTTCTCACTGTCTCTCCCAGAGCAGAACCAGATGTCTGCTCATGTTTGTCACACAAGCTCTGGTTTTCCAGCCTTTCTCATTTCCATAGAGGAATAAATATTCACTTTAATGAGCCATTTAATCTAAGGATGTGTTCTGTCAAAAAAAGAAAGAAAGAAAAATTTGCATCATGCTTTCAATAGTTTGGTTTCAAGCCAAATTGCCTCTTTAAACACTGGCACTTATTTTACACATATCTGTACAGTGATAATGTTTCATGAAAATCATACCAGCTGGTGCAAGGCAGTTTTGAGGGTTTTTTTGGACTGAATTTCAAATCCTTGATGTCAGGGAAAGGCAGACCAAACAGAATCTCTCTGAAGCACCCATTCAAGCAGCTAAATTGTGATCAAATTTAGAGAAACCCACATCCAACGATCAACAACAATATTAACTCGAAAAAAGAATCTTAAAAATCACTTGATTTCCCCCCTCATTTTGTACTGACAGGGTATTTTCCTGACAGGCTTTAACACTGGACTCTATTATCACTTTACATTATATCCCGATATTATCACCCAACAACAAAATATGAGGGGGGGCCTTCACACCATGCTGTGAGAGCTGTCCACGACTTATCAAAGTGTTTGGGTTTTTTCCCGTGTTCAACGAGTGGCATGGTGAGCGTGGGCGAGTTCAGCACCATGGAGAGGGCTCCCAGCTAAGACAACGATCGGCGCTGAAGCCGTAGACACGCGATCTCGTTTTTTTCTCTGCACAAGTACGGATTGCGCTTTTTAAAACCATCACTACATGACTATAGTACATATGAAGGAAAAACAGTCCGTAAGAGCAGTTTCGGTGCTGACTTGCCATCGCCCTTTTACGCACGCAGCTTTAAACTGACTGCAAGCTGCCCAAATCAGCTGCGACGGTTGATCGTTATGAATAACAACGCAAAAACAGCTGTCTTTTGTGCCTTATGACATTTTCACAAAAGCACTTATCAGGCGATGTGAACGCCGACACGCTTTGAAAAGAGGTGGGAATAAAGGACGCGACACAATGGGCTCTTTATTAAGTCTTTTCACTTCCCGCACCTACTGAAAAAACATCTGCGTGTCATGTTGAACAGCGATAAGAGGCTGAGCGACAGGTGCAGGTGAATAAAGACAGGTGCCGTGGTGGCTACTCCACAAGCGTAAATTCTTCTCAGTTTAACAGCGCGGACTCGTAGTTTCAGCCAGAACTCAGATCAGAGAATACAAGCCACAGTATATCAACTAAACTTAATAAATAGGCCTGACAAGGCAGTGGTGTGTGCTTTTCAACTGTTGATGAATGCTTGTCAAAAGAGGATAGACGTGCTTTTAGGCTTCAGATACACCTGGTTCAGGAAGGATATGGCCACTCTGTTATCCGCTTTGCATACTTCCTGATGAGATTGTCCTCACGGAAGATGAAGAGGGAGCGATTGACAGTGAAGCAATTCTGCTTGACAGGGTTCGGGTTGTAAATGGCCATTGTCCGGGCTCTTTGGGCCATCGACTGCTTGTACATCCTTTGGCCGCCCGGAGCGCCACCACCCCGGGCGCCTCCTCTGCCAGCGCCCGGTCCACCTCTCCCTCCGCCGCCGCCTGCGCTTCCTCCATAGCGGGTGGGTAGATCATCTGCGAAGCGAGCCATTCTGGGAACGCACAGATCCAAAAGGGAAAATCCAAACTGGTGTCAGTGGAAATAAAGGGGAGACGCATCACAACAAACACGCTTCATCCAAACCTTAGCGTTCAGCGTTAGACTGGGAAAAAAAAGCGCCGCGTTTGGAAAATGAAGAAGGTTGGCCTCACTGAAAACCACGCTCTCTTGATCCTTTCCATTTATTCATCTTCAGAGGAATCTAAAACATTAAAGTTTAGAGAAAACAAATAGTTTATGTTCACTTCACTAAGGCTGTTGCATCCACATCCCACGGGCTCCGAGAGGAGAAAAATCAAATCTGATCACACAGTCTCAGCCCAAACCCCTGACAGCATCGTGTCAGCATTCAAACACCAGTTGAAATGTTCAGAGTCAGTTAAAAACAGGAAAAAAAGAAAGAGACGACAGAAGCGCTAAATACTACTTATAATCCCGTTTTTCATTTTCAAGGCGAGAGCAACAAAAACAGAAGCCAATCCAACAGGATCAGGAGTCCTGTGATTTCTTTTTTGATCGCTCACTGCATGGGGGCTGTAGGCTATAAAACGAGTCCTCGGTGGAATAAGGAAGAGCGCATGTGACCGAAATTGACCAATCAGCGACTGGAGCGCACAGACGCGCTCACCGTCTGCTTGCTGGTTATTAGAGCCTGGAACCCTAATGAAGTAGAGGAAAGCCCTGTGGGTCCGAACATTAGCCCGAGTCAATTTTTCTTCTGGTATCGATGAGGGGGAAATTATCCTTACAAATACAATTTCTTCTAATGCATCGTTTTTCCTTTTCATGTGAATTTGCAGGATGCTGGGTCTCCACATGGACTTGCATATTTGATGAAAGTGGCGTGTTGTAGGAACACTGAGTCATTGTTTTTCTCCACGCAGTCAGGAATAGCCTATCATATATTGGCTAAGAATGTTTGTCAAAGTCATTCACAGTCAGAAATGATCACAGCTGTTGTAAAACACAGGAAGTTGACAGTCTAATGGCACTCCGTCCTGTCAGGTAAAAAAAAAGCCTTTATGTGATAGGATTCTGACACTTCTTCACGGCTCGGTTCTTACTGTTTTTTTCCTTATTCTTTGTGTCTTGTTTTGTGTGTGTGTGTTTGTGTTTATGTTGTGCTGCCACTATCATTGTTGTTTTATTGTGTATCTACTTTGAGGGGCAATCTGTCAGAGAAAATAAGCACTTAGGGATAGTTTATCCCTGTGTTCTTTTGTGTGTTATAGGTCAGGGTGACTTGGCCCCTCATGTTTTTTCATCTGTGTATTTCTGCTCTAAACTGATTTCCTGGCTACAGAAGTGCAAGAACGTCTTCGTTTCGACTTATTCACTGTCTCAGGCTGTATAAATAATATAGTCTACCATTACTATTACACATTTCACTGTGGAGCTTTGACGAGTCAGATTGCTCCCTCATGAGGTCTAACATTGAATAAACACACACAGAGACAGAGACACGTGGTTTCGGCCTCCCTGCATTTTAATATTTCCCTAAAGTGTGGATTAATTTCCACCTCAGTATCTTCTGCTGTTCTCCACTGTTAGAGTCAAAGAAGACATTGTGCTTATGGCACATGGATTAACAAATGTGTGTGAATGAGTCAGAAACTGTCACTACCAATAATGTTTTATGTGCTGCCTTAAAATTAAAATACTTCACCAAAACCTACTGCAGTAATTTCCATATTTTTTAGACATCATGTAGGTGAAATATAGAATATTTACATTTTCAAGAGCAGCCTGTGTTCTCAGTCAAGTAACAACTTGAAGCCTTATTAATACTTAGATGATCCAAAACCATTCCATCGGTTCTGTTCAGGCATAGAAAAGGAAACTGATGACAGTAAACAAAACATCTGCATTTTTATGTCTTTGCCTCGGTATCTATATAAACTATATCACCAAATGTGTAGAAACATTCAAAGATTATACCTATTACTTTTACAACTACAGTTTTTATGGAGTTTGGCAGCCAAATTATGACCACAAATTCTGTAGATGACTGAGGAGACATCTGGTATTTCAGTTGATGTACTACTTTACCTCGTTTGATGATTTTTCTGACAGCAAATCAGCATAAGGGCTATATTTATTTATTTATTTATTATTTCCTGAATTAAGCCATCTTGCATCTGTTGAAGCAAAATATCAAAAAATATGGGGCTGGATGTAAGGCTCTCACATACAATTAAACAATTAACAGCAAAATGAAGTTGATGAACTGGACAAAAAATTAAAATAAGGCCAGACAGTTAACTATAGTCTCCTGGCCGTTTAAATGGACATTGCTAACAGTGGTGAAGGGGAATTTTCATATATATATATATATATATATGTATATACACACATGTATAAAAGAAATGTCTAGGCATATTTCAGAGACCCAGAGCATGACCCCCGACCAACGATTAATGGTGAGAAGCAGTGTACATACAGTACAGTCTATTTACAGTCACTGGGCACATTATTGGGTCCATCTTGATAAATGTTTTGGCTGCACATCCATGGTGCATTGCTCCAGTTACACCACCTTTCTCCCCAAAGAGTTCTGAGAACATTGTGCCACAAGTTTGTTTAGATGTATCCTTGCAATCGTAAAATATAAAGCTCTGATTTTTTTTAAAGACTTTCCCCAGGTACTGTATGTCATACATTATCATTTGAGGTTGTATCTAATGGTATGGATGTTTTTCAACCTCAAATTACAATAAACCACAGGAAGGAACAAGAATTTCTCTCTCTCTCTCACTCTTTCTCTGTCTCTCACTCTCTTTCTCTCTCTCTCTCTCACGACTATTAGTTTGAAAGTTCAGCCGAGTGTCTGTCAAACCTGTGGGTCAGCAGGGAGTTGTTGAGCGTGTCGTGCTTCCAGATGGCCTGATGGACACCCTCTCGTGGTCCTGCTCTTCTTACTCCCACCAAGTGTAAAACTGTGTCATACTTTTGTTTGGCTCCATCCTGGACGGCTCTCCATGATGGCTCTCCTGTATCTTCATCACAGGTGTCTGTTTCTTTGATGGGGCTCGGCTCCTCTTTGACCTGTTTTAACGGGTCTCTTTTCCTCTCAGGTGACACAGCCCAGGTGTCCTCATACTCTGCCCCCAGCGTGAGCATCCTCCAGGAGCCAAAAGTGGCTGCGCGTACCGCTGGTGGAAGAGACAGATGGATGCAGTGAAGTTCCAATATAGTGTACATAATGGAAAATATTGCAACTACAGCGCACCACTGACAACACCTGCTGCACTGTAAGGTGAATATTTACGAGCTTAGCTGTTAACTGGAGACCTGTGAGCCTAAACGTTCATGGTGGGTAATGTGGGAGAAACCTTGTCTGACCACTTAATATTCAGGCCGCTGTTTAATTTAGTTTGCTGAAAGTGTCTCTTTGCTCAGAGCGTAGGAGTTGTCACTGTCACTTTCCAGCAACCAATCATCTGGTCAACTGTTACCATGGTAACTATGAAAATGGCAGAGAGGGACCATTTCTAACTGCCTTTAATTGAACATGTGTGATCCCTCAGACAGAAATGATCTCCACGAGTACAGAAACTGTCTTTTGTCATTTGTTGGACAGTAATAACCTTTGAACGTACAGTATTATTATTACAAGATGTGTTGCAAAATAGTTCCTAGAGGAGCACAATTTGGTGTCAGAATAAGTATTAAAGAGAACATATTATGAAATAAGATGTGTGCTTGAAACCCATCGACTGTGAATAACCATGTTCAAACTATTCGGTCATGTGCCACATAGACTTGTTCGGACTTTGAAGTTCATTTTTCCTCAAATCGTGCATGTTGCAGTCAAAGCCAACAGAAGAGCCAATGGCTTGCTCTCATTCAAGCACGTCAAATGAATCTGGTCAACTGACAGCTTTATTGTTTGATATAAATTTATCTTATGTGGTTCAAAAAAAATCATTTGCATCACAAACCCATGTATTTCTCTGTGACAAAGGTAGTACAGAGCTAACACCAACTTTAAAAGTAGCACACACCTCAGGAGAGAAGGTGTGATTGAATCCTAAAGGCTGATTTATGCTTCTGTGTAGCCGCTATGCATAACTCATACACCATTTTTGGTGTTTATGTTGCTCAGTAATGACAACATCAACCAAGACAGTAGTGTGGGCTCTCTTTCTGCCAGGCTGTACATCGCACTGCCAAGTTTTCTTTTGCTTACTTCTTATATGTAGCTCAGACAACGGGGGAGAAAATCAAGTATAGTTGGAGCTGATGATGTTGAGCATCAGTTATTTTTACAGACATTGCAGCAAATTGTTGTTCTACCCAACTTGAAGATGTCAGAGAAGAAGTAACAATGAGAAATATGAAGACAAAGAAGAAGAAATCTACCAGGTGGAACAACCACATTTCATGCAGTCCATATTAACATGAAGCATAGTTACATTTATTTGGTTTTGAGGAAAAAATAGACACATCCTTTTAAGAATTTTAGCAAGATGTTACTTTTGCAGCTAATATGCTCTTTTTATGAAAGGCTGAATTTAACATAGAACATTAATCTTTTTATTTAAATGTGCACTTTAAATGCACACAGGAAAGGAAAATTGTTTAGTGAAGAGATATGGTTAAAAACATAATCTAAAAAGACCTAATAGATCAAACTTAAAGACTATATCTTGTTTCATACTCATTTCAATAAAATGACAGGTGTGCAACATTTATTATAGAATCCTTGAAGCGCTTGTTTTCTAATTTAATCATCTCTCCATCTTTCCACAGGGGTGCCTCAAGGCTTGGTGTTTGGACCCCTTCTCTTTGCCATGTACACCACCTCTCTGGGCACATTATTCAGTCATACAGCTTCTTATATCAAATCAGTTCAATTCAGTTATATGGCATCTCCAGGCATTGCTATGCAGATGACACACAACTCTATCTGTCCTTCCAACCTGATGACCCCACAATCTCTGGAAGTATCTCAGCTGGTCTCTCTGACCTATCAGCTTGGTTGAAGGAACACCCCTTTCAACTGACCTGAAATGTTGCCTAACCCTGTCTAACATTCACTCAACCACAATATAAACATAAACATTGCCTCTTCTACTGTTGCTCCATGAAGGTCACAAAGAACCAGGGTGCTCATTTATAAAGCTTACTACAAAACAGGGCCTGAAAGTGGCACACGGCGCTCTCTATGCAAAAGCTGTGATTTATTATAAAAAAAAATTAAAAAAAACCTGACGGTAGAATGCACGTAACTGTACTCAAACTCTGAATCCTGTGCACAGGCATTTTGAAGACAGGGGAATTTAAACCACCTCGTGTATTTAACCATTCATATCAGACTTGTAGACCCATAATCATAAACACCGATGCCTGTAATATTACAGATGTGTTCCTGAATGGAACCATACATTCCATAAGCACTCACTGAAGAGTTACAGACAGTATGTGCACACGAACATACATGCAAATAATATAGCAATGGCACTCATTGGTACATTAATTGTGACAATGTTTGTAACAATCAGTGTAACATATAAATACTGCAGTGACACTTGTGCATAATGTTTCACAATGG
Organism: Arrhamphus sclerolepis; assembly: GCA_037176975.1. Classification (NCBI taxonomy): domain Eukaryota; kingdom Metazoa; phylum Chordata; class Actinopteri; order Beloniformes; family Hemiramphidae; genus Arrhamphus; species Arrhamphus sclerolepis. The sequence continues at coordinate 8,805 of JBAMYA010022084.1, read as the reverse complement.
ATGCGTTGGCACTGCTTGAAGACTGTGCCAATGACAGGGTCAGGGAGAATTTTCAAAGAGCATAAAGATTTCCTGGCCCATGATGATGACTGGCTGATATGCTGATTTAGACTCTCTGGAGATCTACTCTTTGAGCTATGCTGAACTGGGTCCAGTATTGAAGACACCGACCCACTGGAACCACGCCATCCCTTTTGAAATACAGGCGTTAACCACTCTGGGGCTCCTGGCGAATTAGCCTACAGGTAGACCTATGTGTTTAACATAATAAACAATTAATTAATTATCTGTCTGAGGTAACTTTTAGAAACAACATAATTCTGTGGAATTATCCAGAGGTCTGGGATATCACAGCCAGCGCTAAGCACAATAATGCTGCCTCCTGGATGGTATTGTTAATATGACCAGTCCATACATCAGATTTCCTACACTGTGGGACGACAGGCCAACATTAAAAGGCAGTTTGCCACAATGTCTGCTTAGATCCTACGCAATGTTTTATAAATGAGACCCCTGGGGTCTCAGGAGGAAATTCACCACGGAGCTCTGCGAAGATGTCATGCGACGTTTAAGAACAAGAAGGCTGACTCTAAGCAAGCCCGGATCAACCTGGGGTTTTGCCCAGGGGCCCTTTGCTATTGGGTACTAGGGCGTAATTTACATGGGGGTTAAGGGGGTCATGGCCCCCCCCAAAAAAATCAGATCAAGCCAATATAAACCCTCCAATATATATCACATCTTTCTGACTATTAAATATATTAATTATCTTACATAAACAACTTTTAGCTTTTTCTTTATTAATTTCATTTGCCAGGAAAATAGTAACATGTTTAATAATAATAATAAATTAATTAATATCGACACCCACACCCCCCCATAGACTAGAAGGACGAGGTTTTCCGTCACTGACGCACAGTCAGCAGATACTGCCCTGAACCTCTCCCCGTCCTAAAGCACTGGGAGGTGGTCAGTTTCACAGCAGCCTCCCAGTGCTTCCAGCCGCAGTAACTCTGCCAAAGTGCCTGTTTTGGGTCACTTTGGTCCCAAGCCCTGATAAAGGAGGAGGGTTGGACGTAGACATTCTAGCCCAAATAAATTTGATATTCTAGTACTGTAGGAAAAAGGGTCTGCATAACAGAGTGCACTGATTGCAGAGGGGTTAAAGTTCTTGCTGAATCGAGCAGAGTCCTGTATGTGCATCCTGATGGCAGCAGTGTGAAGTGTGGGTTGAGGGGGTGATCCGGGTCATTTGTTATTGTCTGTGTAAGGTGTGTGATAACTCTGTGATTGAGCTCTGGAAACTTTGGTGTGGGATAGTTTGTGATTTTGGATAAATTCATTAATTCATTCATTTTATCACTTGTATTTTTGAGTGAGATGGTAATATTTGGTTTACTGAACTGGACAGAGATTTGCTCCGTCCTCAGCTGGACCAGTCATTCAGCTTTGGTCCTATAGGTGTGTAATTTGACATGCTGTCGCACACTCTGTATGTGTGTAGTCAGCGTGTTGGTGGCTGGAGTTGCCTGGGGGAGGCTCTGGGCTGACAGTGCTCAGGGGCCCCTGGGGGTTCTGATCTGGCCCTGACTGTGTTTGACACATCAGACATAACGCCACACAAATTACTCAATACTGTTTTTGTTTTTTTTCTTCATTTCATCAATTATTTCTCTCTGATTTCCCAGAACAGCATTCATCAGCATCCGTCCTCCTCCAGACACTTCATGCTCTTGGGGCATGGTTGTGTGGTTTCTATGGTTGCCACTGTTAACCAATAACATTGATCGGCTGGCTCATGTACATACACATTGACATTAAGGAGGTGCTTTGCATTGATCATTACGGTAGAATGTGGGTGTGCAGGGGGCAGGGTATGAGCCAAATTCTCCTGCGCAAACTTCCAGGAGAAGATTGATTTATAAAGCGGAAATTGCGTGCACCTGTGCACAAGCAGGGTTTTGTAAATCTCAATATTTTTTGGCGCACACAAACTTTCAGTAGAGATTCTGCGCACAGTTTCATAAATGAGCACCCAGCTATCCTTCTCTGACCACGTTGCTTCGATTTCTCAGTTGTGCCATTTTGCACTTTACAGCATATGAAAAATAAGATCGCACCTGACTCAACCTGCAACACAACTTGTGGTACAAGCTGTATGATATCCCACCTCCATTACTGCAGTGTCCTCCTAGCTGGCCCTCCTGCTTGTATGATAAGACCTGCAAGATCCACAACACAGTGGCGCATAAGGTCTTCAATTAAGCCAGAAGGGTCCCTGTTACATCTCTGTTCATTGAGCTTCATTGGCCACCTGTGGCTGCCCTGCAGTAAAAAAATAAGATGCTGACACTCGCCAACAAGGTGCTCTCAGGGTCCACAGCTGCTTATATGAACTCGGTGTAAAGACTTACACCCCTTCTCATGCTCATCTCAGGAACATTGCTTAGCCTTGCCCTCTCTTCACACAAGTAGATCTCAATCTAGACTGTTTTCCTACATAGTTCCTCAATGGTGGAACAAGCCACCAGTAGCTACAAGAGTCGTCCCTACCGACATTTAAGATGCTCTTGAAAACTCTCCCATTCAAAGAATACCTTTTGTCCTAGCAGCGCCCTCTCTAACTTCTTAACCCGCACTTGAATTGCATCCAAGCTGCACGGACTTGTATAACGAAATATCACCAAATACTGATTGAACTGTTATTCTGTATCTTTACTGTTACTGTGGCTTGATTGTAATTCCCGTGCTGTTTGTCACTTTGGATAGAAGTGTCTGCTGATGAAATTTAAGTACGATTTATTTAACTTTATAGTACAAATTAAAATTAAAGCTGCAAACAGCATTGAAAGGGCCCTTGCACCCATCACCCATCTGCAGGTGCAGCCACCTTCCCACGCCAGTCAGGGTGTGGACACAGTTGTTATTGGATATGTTGCAGTGGATGAAATGTTCTCCTTGGCGTCATTCTTTGACCTTCTCTCCCCACACAAAACTGATGATTTTTTTTGTTCCTTTTTACAACCATCCACTTCCTGTTTCATGACAAAGAATGTAGGTGCTGCTTGATGTCAGCCCAAGAAACTTTATTTGGTCCATGAGGACAGTTATGAATATATTCTGTATGAATCTTAGGTTGATCTGATTAAGTAAGTAAATATAGGCTATAATGTGGCCAAAATCATGTTGCTTTGACCAGAAGGAGGTGTAATGGAGTTAATCCAATATTGTTGTGTAAGCTTGTTGGGAGTATTTGAAATGACCAAAATAGCAGAAAATTTTCATATTCAATTGAAAATACTGGACTTCCTGTTAAGAGTTAGAGTATGAGCCCAAGAGACTAAATTTTCACCAGACTTGATGCATATGCAAAATTTGATGAGTTTTGGGGTATGTATGTGAAAGCTCTCAAGAAAAGCGGTTCTTTAGTTGGAAAAATAATTATAACAATGATAATAAACAGAGGAGATACATCAATGCTCTCACACTTTCAGTGCTCGGGCAAAAGGGGTTAAACTTGGTCGTTTCTCAGTGATTGTAATATTGGGTAAACAATGCAAGACACAAAATCTTGAAATCGGACACAGCTACTTTTACATTTTGTCTTGTAATGCCAAGATAAGACCGCACTTTGTCGCAGAAGCAATTCTGACGTGCAGTGCCTGTCAAATGTTTGTACATGCAAACATTCCAGAATGCTACGTTGTTACAAAAAATACAGGTTTAATGTTTGGGGTTTTTTTTCCGATTAAAGTTGGCTGAGTGCAATACGAGGATTATGGCGCACTGAGTGGCGGCTCAGTGTCCCGTTGTCCTCAGAGGTATTTGAACAGGACAGAGATTTTGTTAATGTCATTAGGATAAGCTTTTCTTTTCTACAGCAACATACATTTCTGGGTTGAAATTAACTGCCTAAAATCTGGGAAAGGTACTCCCATCTAAAAATGTGTAAATATACTCAAACTGTCTAAATAATTGTAACAAATTTTACTGCTGATGTTTTCAAACAGACTTTCAGATATAGCCTCAGAGATGTGGAGAAACTCACTACAATTCTCTTACAGAGGTAAAATGATAGTGACTACTTGCCAAAGAAAAAGAAATCAAATAAACACATTTTATCAGAGTTTTCAATTTTTTCCCCCTTACTGTTGATCATCTTGTGACTTTTACTCCTGATTTCCTTCCGTGACTGCAAAGGCATGTCAGCAAATAAACATGCAGAAGTGTCCTAAATTTCTAAACAAAAGGTAAAAAAAAAAAAGTTAGATTGAACATACCATAAACCACAGTAGACCGTCTCTCTGCCCATCTTGAGTTGTAAGGATTTATTCTCTTCATAACTGCTCTCCTGTTGAACTGTGGATTACAGCGTCAGGCCTTCACACAGTGACAGGAGGTTGCTCTGTGTGGCATGAGGGCAAGGGCACTAAAAACAAAGTTTTCCCACCTTGGAATGCGGAAAGCCTGCTTCCTGTTCTGCCAGTTAAAAACGTTGTTATCAGAGCAGCCATCTTTGATGCTGAGGGAGAAATTTTTCTGATTCAGTTAGCGGTTCTGTTTGCTGGTAATCAGGAAGGGAGCAATCAGCAGTGAGTTTATGAGCCCTAAAAGGCCTGCAGATGCACAGTCTCACTTCCTGATATTTTCTCCTCCCTGCTGCTACAGGGGACATTTTCAGTTCAAGCCCACAGGGTGCTTTTGTTTTTTGTTTTACATTTAAATGACAAACAGTTGATTTGAATCCTCATAGCATTTTGTTGTCAAGCTTCCATTTTCTCAGCTTCAGAGAGAATGTTGCACTTAGTCATCTATTTTATATCTACCTCACAGGTATAGTTATCCTAACTTGTGCAAACCTCTTGTTATATATTACACATTTGGGGAAAACCTCTTTCCTTTGCATTGCAGAGGGGAAAAGGAGCAATATTACTGGCTCATCTCTCAGACATGTTGTTCTAGCTGAATATTAAAGATGGCCAGCAGGAAGATTCACATCTCCAACTGTTATCACTGCCTTAATTTCTTTTACCACTTTTTCTCTTATCCCCATTGGTGAAAAGTATACTGTATGAAAGCACTGTATGTCAGTGCTTTCCCAGCAGCTTTATATTTATTTCACATTTAATGCTAAATACTGCATCAATGCATAGCAGACATTTATTACTTTTACTTGCAGCACTGATGGAACTGAGGTAGAGAATTGTGGTTTCATAACCTCAAATTTGATCCACAACTTTATGAATTTTCATCATTGATGTGTTCTCACGAATTAAAAGCTCTGCACACTTGCGCTGAAAATGATCTGCTTGATAATATCTTAACCCCGCAGAAAGTGGTTTGTGCTTCACCAATCATTTTGTGGCTGTAGTCTGATTGGTGGTTTGTAGGCCTCTGACCTAGAATGTGTAGGGAGCTCTGTGCTTCATTCTTGTTGGTAGGTACATCAATGTCTTTGAGGTTACTTAAACTTGCCTTCTTCACACTGCCAACAGCTATTTTGATCATCATTGCAACACGTTTCTGAATTTAATCAGCTTTCTATGGTCTTTTGGATGATTCATGCTCATCTCTTCAAGTATGTAGTCCCTTAAACAGGCGAGACCAGAGTATACCTGTCTTACAAGACTAAAGGAAACAGGTGTGAAGGACAGTTAACAATGAGATTAGCATGTTATTTGATCCTTCCTTTCCTTTCAGCTGGCAGTTCCAACCTCGTCATCCTTCTATTTATATATTCACTATCTCTCCTCTGTACATGCTTGAACCATCTCAGTCTGGCCTCTCTGACTTTCTCCCCAAAACATCCAACATGTCCTGTCATGATAATGAACCTCAGTATTTTAAACTCTGTTACCTCCAACTCTGCCTCATGACCACGCTCTCTAAACCATACAACGTTGCAGGTCCCACCACCATTTTTTACACCTGACACTTTTCTCCACCAGTTCCAACCTACTTGCACTCACTTCTTCATCTCTTTTCCACACTCTCTGTTGCTCTGGACTGTTGACCCTAAGTTCTTAAAATCCTCCACTTGGGTTCCTCTCATTCACACACGTATTCTGTCTGACTGTGGCTAATCTTCATTCCTCTCCTTTCCAGGACATACTTCCACCTCTCTAGCTGTTCCTCCACCTGTTTCCTGCTCTCACTATAGATCACAATATAATTTGAAAACATCATAGTCCAGGTCTAACCCTGTCTAACCTTATCTGCCAACCTGTCCATCACTATAGCAACGAGAAGGGGCTCAGAGCCTGTTCTAGATGCAGTCTCAGCTCCACCATGAACCTGTCCTGCCTGACTCTAACATACTCTGCTACTCCAGACTACCTCATCAATACCACGGCTCTTCTCTCAACACCCTGTTACATACTTTCTCAGAGTTTACAAAGACACAGTGCAGCTCCCTCTGACCTTCTCTATCAAAGACAATATTGTATCTGTAATACTTTTTTTTTTTGCATGAAACCATACTGCTGTTCACAGACACTCACATCTGTCCTTAGTCTAGCTTCCAGTACTCTCGGCCATAACTTCATTGTATGGCTCATCAACTTTATTTCTCTGTAATTACCACAAGTCTGCACGTCTCCCTTGTTCTTAAAAAAAACAGCACCAGACCACTTCTGCATTCCTCCTCTCACCTCCTCCATCCTCTCACTCTCTACGATTCTGCTGAATGTCCTCGTCAAAAACTCTACTGCCACCTCTTCTAGACACTTCCATACCTCTGCAGACACATCATCAGGACCAATTGTCTCTATTCTTGATCTTTTTTTTATGCCTCCCTCACTTCAGCCTTATTAATCTTTGCTACCTGGTCCACAACGGCCTCCCCTTCTGCTATTTGATTTCTTTCTAACTAAAATCCTTTCTTATCAGCATTTTAAACCTATACAGTAGAAAGCCAAATTAGGCTTTTGCAGTGAACATTCTAACAATTTTTAACTGTTGATTGTTCTTCATATTTAATGAGCATTTAAAAACAGAGTTTCATCTGGCAGAATAAGACTAAATTTATTATGCACCTAAATGGGTTACACTTGCAGCATGTTAAATTAACAAAAGAATAATCAGAAATTGCCAGGTCCACTTGTACCTAATTTATGTAGTAGTGATAAAAATAAGCTCATAAAAAAATGATCCATTTCCACCTTCAGCATCCTGTTTTCACAGCTTTCTGACACTGAATACATCAGCTTTGTTGCTTTCAGCCTGCTAGAAATATTAACTTCTCAAATAAGATCAGGAGTCTGTTGTTGCAGTTATAAAGAAGGGAAACCTGGTCTAACGATGGATGATAACCAGAGTCATAATATTCCTTAGTGTGATCTCCATTGTTAGGAATAGTTAAGCCAGATCATCTTAAACACTGGATATGTTAAACCTGCATCACTACGTATGTGTCCCTCTTACTAATAATTGTTCATTTTTCCAGTTTCAGTGTTGGATCATTGTTGTTCCTCTTTTTGCACTTGCAGTATTTTCAGTTTTATGAACTCCCATCCTGAGCTGCATCGCCTCTTTATTTTCTGAAACGTACTACATTTCTTTCTCTTACATACTGCATCCATCTATGTCCACAGCCTGCATTAAAAACCAACATTTACATAAACAGTAGCACAATTTAGACTCCTTCTATCATTGCCGTGAACACTTAAGAGTACTCAATCACTTGTGAACAATTTATCATCAATTTATAGATGAATTACGGATGCACATTAGCACACATACAAATAAATAACTAATATAATGCTGTTGAGTGGTTGTAAAACTATTTGTCCTACCTTTCAGCATCACTAAAGCACATCAGGAAATGACTGCTGACATTTAATTAATCTTGTGTTGATAATTTAATGGATTGTGAGGCATATACAGTAACGCCAGCAGCTATTGCAGGGACATCTGTGGTAATGAATTAAAACCTACTTTATCTGATGTAAGAGCAGTGCACTCTGATTTTACAGAATCCAGTCCACAAATGAGTTGGAGTTGACTCCTTTATCACATATTAGCTTCTTTTGATGTTTAATTATGTTTCATTTAAAATCAGTTGTAATTTTTGTGCGAGGTATAGAAGTTCAGACTAAGACAAGCGTGAGACTGTGGAGACGTAACTACAATATGAATTTAAGAGATAATACAACACTTGGCAGGTTTTTTTTTTTTTTCCCTTTTAGACAGGCATTCAATTTCCCATCCAAGTTTTCTGACACTCAACAGTATATCAAAAACTGCAATCGTGCCCTGTGTATGAAACCAAGGAAAATGAAGTGCTTGTTGAAAAGACCGACATTCTTCTTTGTTGAATATGCAATCCAGTGAACTTCAGAAGTTCAAACTTCTTTTCTTTACTTGACAGATAACTTACTGGTGGGCCCTGGATCCCTTTAGGTCCTTCATTCCCAGACCAGCCCTGTGGGATAAAACAACTGGATGTTAAAAAGCAAAATAAAACAATTATTTCATGGTCTTGAAATTTTATAATGAGTTCACAGCTAACTGGCAGGGGTTACTAATATTATTTGCATGCCTATTGGCAAGATTATACAATAGGATTACACTTTATGCGTATTATACTGTCAATCATTTTTACAAGAATACACAAGCAGACACACTTCTGACAGGTTACAGGTGATACAGAGCCCCTACATACACACACACACACACACACACATATATAATGTATATACATATACATACATACGTACATATACACACACGTACACACACACACACACACACACGTCAGCATCTCGACTTCATATGTTACAAGTGGGAGGGAATCTGCAACACTTGTGG
>JBAMYA010022033.1:0-16652 GCA_037176975.1 Arrhamphus sclerolepis | reverse complement strand
TATATCGTTTTTCCATAAAATTCCAGATTTTGCAGCTTTTTAACTTCATATTGCAAGTTTTTGCAGTAAAGCATCACCACAACTTTTTGAAAAAGTGATTTATTTGTTGTGTAAAATTGTGACTTTTGTATAATTGCAACTCCTAAAAATGCTGTAAAATTTGTCATTAAAATCTGAAATTGAACAAAATTATGATATAAAGTTCTGGCTTTAAATTTTGACCTTTTAACATTTTGATGTAAAACGTCTTATGTCCTAAAATGTTCTTTTAAAATCATGAATTTCACGATATCGCGATTATATCACAGAATCGAAGCCTAAGCTTAACCCACAATGTATAAAACTGATGTATAAAACAAATATTTGCTTCAAAATTGTTATATTGCAACCTTTTCACAGACAGCTAATAATTGCTATAAAATCTTTACATTTACAGAATCACTAATCTTTTACTTCAAATCTTTGTAGAAATGCACTTTTTTTGCAAAAAAAAACAAAAATTTTTGTTTTAAAATCAGAACTCGCAGAATACAAATTTTTTGCGTTTGCGTCCGTGTTTGTTTTTGTTTTTTTATTGTTATTGTTTTTTATTAATAAATATTAAAATGCATATGAATCCATTAATTTATTCAGTCTCTGTCTTGCAACAAAATGTGTGTGTGTGTATATATATATACACATACATATATACACACACTTAGTTCTGAGTTTTCCTCTCTTGTGGCAGTTAGTAAATTAAGCAAAAACATGCAATATAACGATATTGTATCTCAACTGGAGCAAAAACAAAGGAGAACTGGACTAAACTAAACCAGTAGGACGTGTTTTTCAATCAGATTCAGCAGAAAAAAAATATTGCAGGAAAAAAGGGTTGGACATGTTCTAAAACAAAAAATTATCATTCAGGAAAGCTTTCATAGATGTAAATATACATATATATACACTATATAGTAAAAATATATACTGTACATATATATATCTTTGAACACATAGGTATTTATATTATATATAATACAAAGGTCAGCTTGAGCAGATCGACTGGTACGTTCAGCTTGATTGTTCTGATTTTCTTCTGATTTTCTTCTGATTTTATTCTGATTTTATTCTGATTTTATTCTGATTTTCTTCACGCTCTTCAACTGATTTGCTGCCACTTTTTCATTTCATTTGGTTTTTGGTATATGGGGAGAAAAAAAGAAGAACCTAATCTTGCACCCGTTCCATCATTATGAGGAAGAAAAATTCAAATGTCTCCGTCCTGGGAGGACAGTTGTCTCATCTTGTGGTGTATTTAATACATCGGACTTGCAGAACTACATCAGTCAGGTTCACTGAAGGTCTCCTCCCTCCTTCTGGTGCCTCGGTACTTCTTATCACAGCGTTTTATTTATTTCTAAATCCTGTACCTTTCGCCAGAAAATTACAGATTGTTGGCATCAGTGAAGTGACAAACTCTTGATGGAGGAAAAGATTGTGTTTTTTTATGGATTCATGGTCACAGCTTCTCTCTTCACGCTCGACCTGAAGCTCATCTTCAGCGATCCATTCCTCCAGATTTTACATCTCCAAATATGGAAGCCTCACATCTTTGGCTGCACAGCTTTTGGACAAAGAGGAAACATTTGTCTCGCGACCCTAAAATAGTTTCACTGCAGCAACACTTGAAGTCTCTGAATCAGATGACAGATGGTGGAGAATATTTCACTTCTCACGACAGAAGCCATTTCTGCGATCATCTAAATGACTTGGGTCATATGTGTGACATCTGGGCAGCAGCCAGATCGTTCCACATCCCCGTCAGCAGATCACACCTCATGTGTCTTGTAAAAATATGGATATAAAACTAATGCTGACCTTGTCTTCTCTTCAGCAAACCTCGACCTGTCCCATCATGGTAATTAAAGTCCTCATTACTTACGGGTCCTGAGGGCTGTGGTGGATATCATCATGAAGAGTGTTATTAATGAGTCCATAAGTGCTGGGGACTGGGTCAATGTGCCTCTCTTAATTCAGAGAAAGAGTGGCTCATAATTAGGGTGAGGGCTTCCACAAAACCAGGAGCAGAGCTCCCTAGCAGTGGAACGCAACAAATTCATCCTAATGCATCTCAATAACCTTTTCTGCTCGGTCCCTCAAACCGTCGGCTGGAGGTGAAACGCAGGAGACGTGTCAGGAAGTCAGGCAGGCAGGGAGTCCAAAGCAGGACACGAGGAGTCACGAGGATTATTCTAAGCAGACACAGGTGGAAACTATTAGGAGAGATGGGGCCAGGGAGGTGAAGTTTAAAAAGCAAACAATCAAATAGACTGTCAAAATAAAACAGGAAGTAAAGTTGAACAGAAAAGAGCAAAGACAAGAAAACAAGAACATGAGACAGGATTTAAAAACACCAAAAAGAAAAACCAAACATATTAAACAAAACCTGAGTTCTATCTAAAACAGCAAAGAGTCTGATGATTTGTACTGCTTAGTAAAGGATTTGATACATATTTTATTTATGGACAGGAGAACATGGGTCACTCTGCTCTACGTGCGGATGATACATTTACTTTCAGACAGCTTTACATTTGGACATATAAACAATGGTTTTCTGTCAAAGAGACAGAGAAAGGTGACGCTGACCTGAATGTTAATGCCCAGCATCAATGGCACCGGTTCAGACTCTTCATAGACAGTAAGACCACCTGAAGAGCACACGGATCATCTTCAACACACAACTTCAGCGTTTGTTGTTCATGTGTATGAAAGCGATTGGAAGTTGGGTCCTGTTGTGCCCCCCATTTACAGTATCGGCCCCGGCAGGATCTACTGACCCAGACTACCGCTCCATACCAGTCAGTGGCAGAAATGCAGTACTGCTTCAGTGTTTGTTTACGATTCCATGTACTAATATCTGATCAATATTTTGGTTCAACTTGGGAATTAACAGTCAGCTTTGCTGGGTGATTCACTGGTAAATCGATGTAAATCGATGAGTCATTGTACCTTTATCAGTCACCGTGTAAAACACATTATGGTGCTGTTGAATGAGAAGGCACAGTTGGTTCTTGAAGAACACTGAGATGCCCAACAACACCATCTTCTGCCTGAAACAACGTGAAATGAAAATATCGATCAGATATCAGCTCATGTAATTCTCTTGAAAACACTGAAACAGTACTGCACTACCGCCACCAGGTGGTGTGGAGTGACAGTTCACTCAGCCAGTAGATCCTATCATTCCTGACACTGTCGAGGCTCCGTTAAATCACAGCCAAGTTGACAGCACTCCAGCTGCAATGTGAGAAAAAGAACCTTTCCAACCCCTGATCCTGATGGATGTCTAATTTAATCAATCATTCTTCTCGCCCTGATCAGTCCAGCACTCTGAGCCAACATGAATCTGGACACAGTTGTCCAGTCTTTATGCTCCCAAGGAAGTTCAAACTCATTCTTCCTCCCAGTTTAGCCTTCAGTTCTGCACATTACGGATGTGGAAATACTCCTTCTTTAGTGAACTCTGAAGACCCACCAGGAGCCATGAGGAGAGACTTCTAATGTTCAACTAAAGACTAGAGCTGCATTTGTAGGTTTATCTATGCAGTAAACAAAGACCAAAGTAATTCTTATTTCAAATATTATCAGCTGAGAAAAAGGGCAGACATTTCCCCTCCAGACACTAATTATAAAAAAAACATCCGCTTTCCTATAATTACGAGCTTCAAGCTTAAAAAAAAAAAGAAAAAGAATGCTGGCCTCATTGTGTTTTTGTATAATCCCTGTAAGTCATTAAAGTACTGGAATGTGTGGTTTTGTGCTATTCAGTTGTTAACTCTTATCCGTCATGCTGTCATTGATTTATGACACGCACTTTAGCTCGTCTAACAAAGCCAGCGCAGGATTCCTTTTATTTCTTCCACTCAGCCTTTAGGTCATGTGTGCAGAATATCTAAATGTGTTCCTTTGTGCACAAAATGACCTTCAGCTAAATGGAAAATGTCAGGTGATGAATCCTTGTGCATTGTAGCTTCAGTTTCTCTCTTATCTCTGTTCAAGGTGGGTCTCTTCAGGAAACGGTGTGAGCTGGATATAACCTACCCTGTCATGTTCAAACCCACCAGGCTAAACTGTGGAGGCATGTTTCAGTTTGCTAACTCCACCAAAACCTTTGAATAAAAAGACGTCACGCACGTTTGAAGATCTAAAACCAACCAACCGACATCTTAGGAAATAGTTAAACCCAGCGTGAAGCGATCTCTGAACTTCTGAAGGTTAACTTGTGTCTTTAAAAATATCAGCCTGTTAAATCACGTATGGAAATATGTGCTAATTGTGAGACATGGCGGCTGGTCCGCGCTGGCGCAGGCGGGCGGCCTTCTTCTTTTAAATTATTATTTTGTTATTTTCTCTCAAAAAGATCTCAGAAAGGGCCACTGGGTGGCGCAGTCGTCAGAGCATGCAGCCCAAGTCGTCCTGCAGCAGTTGCAGGTTCGACTCCCAGCCTGTGACCTTTTGCCGCATATCTTGGCCCCCATCTCTCTACCCGACTTTCCTTTCCAGCTGCTGCTAATAAAGAACTTGGGACGCCTGTAAAATCCCTCCGTTCCTTTTCAAGAAAATAATCTGTTAACAAACTAACTTGTAAATCTGCGATGGGACTGAGCTGCCGATGATTAAGTGACAGTTTACGTCTCAAAATAAGCGTCAATCAAAATGAGATTCAGCCTGTGGACTGATCCTCCAATCATCATGCGGAAGCTCAGCGTCCAGGCCACGCCCACAGCTCCATTCCTGCAGCTAAAGATGCGTGACTGCGAAGACTGACTGCTGGTGTGCGTCTATACAAGAGATAATTTAGGTCCATCCTTTAGTACTAAATTAGTCTCCCATAAGTTGGGTTCTAGTCCAACTTGCTGTTGTCAGTGATTCTCTTCTGGAAGTTTGTTTTTGTAACTTTTTACAGAATTTTCTCTTGAGCTACGTGATTTGATTATTGGTTTATTATTTCTGGTTTGGGTTTTGGGATATAGCTCCTCAAATTTAGTTCATTTATTTTCTGATTTCAGTTTTCCATTTTTGGACCTTTGTTTTTTGTTTTTCTGTAAGCTCAGACTGCTTCCTTTGGATGACTTCAGGGACTTCGATGGTTTCATTCAGGCTCGAGCCTCAGTACTGGTTCTGACATGACATTACAAATTTTGCAGGACAGATAGCAGACTGACACACTATGTGTCAGAAAGGGGAAGAATAGAATTATTAAAGATTGTAAAACACTGGAATTGAAAATTAATTGACCAACTTCTAAACAAATTTCTCAAAACTGAGAGACGTTTTAGTCCTTTTGAGAAAGACAAACGGCAGGAGTTGGGTCTCTGTTAAATGCTGCATCTCCAAGACTGATTGACAACTTGCTCATGATCAAAACATTCTGTATTCTTCATCTGCAAAGGCCTATGGGAGAATTTATCATGTCCTTTTCCATGTAATGAGGGCTGTTCAGTTGCTGATGTCATCTTTCTTTGGCAGTATGTTTTCATACTACAGAAAGTTTATTCCATATTATGCCTCACTGCTACTCTTTTCCCCACTATGGACTACTACTACTACTACTACTACTACTACCATACTAGTGGCAGACTGCAGTAGAGCTGTAATCGAGCCTTAAAGGTTGGGCCCGACCCGGCCCGACCCGGCCCGAGCCAAACAGAATTCAGGCCTGACATTTTGATTGACAGCATTTGAAAAGGAACCGGTCGGCCCGGCAAAGATCTGCAGTTCTAGACTGCAGTCAAGGCTACTTAAAGGTTCCACCGCATTTTAGTGCAATAAGACCAGATCAAAAACTAAAACACGTAAATTACTCAAGATCGATCAAACAGTCACAAATGTCACAAAATTGTGACTTTTCGACTCAAAAATTACATTTTTCTGTTGGAAAATGTTATCTTTTTGCAACAGTTTGACGTGAAATTACAACAGTCGAAAACTGAACATTTAGGAAAATTTCAACTTTTTTGTGCTTTTGTTATAAAATTTTTTTTTTTTTTATTAAAAATGAGAAGCTTTCTGTTGTAAAAACATTTGCTAATGTTTTCTCGATCCTGACTTTTTGACATAAACCAGCTGCTCTCCTCACCAGTTATTCCACTTTTTTTTATGTCAATATCAAATCAAACAAGCAGTCGCATTGAAATCTTGTCTTTGGACGCTTTCACGGGCCCGACAGAAAGAAGTGACGGGCCGGATTTGGCCCACGGGCCTTCAGTTTGACACGTGTGCTGTGAAGGGAAAGATGCATGAACTGCTGCTTCCCCAGAAACAGCGACACACTGACTAGAAACTGCTATTTCTGGTCCAAGTGACCAGAAAAGATGTGATCATTTAAGGTCCCAAACTGTGACTTTCAACCTTGACAACTTCAACTGGTGTCCAGACAGTTAAAATGGGAGGCGGTGATGGGAAGGTGACAATAGCAGTTGTGACCTTGTCAAAAGCAGGTCCTTTGATACCAAACCAGGCAGGCAGGATGCCTGTTTAACAGCCTTAACCTGTGAAACTATTGTCCAAACTGTTATCAAAGTAAAAGCAGTTCCTCATAGTACCACATAGTACCACATAGTACCACATAGTACCACACAGTACCACATAGTACCACAGATGAATGAAGCTGCAGTCACCTAATTATTAATTATAGAAAATGATTCAAATATGACCAACTGTTATTTATTTAGGAATGTTAGGATCTAATATTCTTAAATCTAGTCAAAATGTCAAAACAGACAAAAAAACAAACAAATCTGCCAATGGGGTAAGAAAAAAAGCTTGGCTAGAATTCTTCAAATAAGCATCAGCGCTGCTCAGCTATCGTGCATCAAAGAGCTAATCAGAGGAGAGCCCTTCTAGCCAATGAGAGGCGAGGAGGGCGGTACCGACCCCTACCATCCTGTAATTCCCAAATTCGCACCCAGGAGCAGCTTTGTTCTGCAGTACAAGTTACCATGGTTACTCAGCAGGTATTCAAATGAGCCACATTGATGGATGGAACTCTTGCTTAAATACACAATGGGCCTCATGCAAGAACATTTTCATATTCTTTTTCTAATTTTCTCTCACTTTTTTCACATGAAGGTCTCGTACAAAACACTCCACATCTGATTCAAGAAACTTTCTTAATTTAATGGGAAAAGTGTGTAAACGACCTGCATAAACATGATGAACACTACCTGTGTGTATCTAAGCGCTCGTGCACGAGGATAGTAAATCTGCATCCTCCACACCTAAATAATATCTAAGGCTACGCTTCCTCTCTCCTGTACCAGGAGGTGTTCATTCATGAGAACGTCATCAAGGTGCAAGAAGACAAACTTTACAGGCTCTGAGACTGAAGTCCTGCTCTCAGAGGTCCAAAACCAAAAATCCATCATGTTTAGTATGTCAGCGGTAGAATTATGGGACCTGCTGAAGCGAAGGAAGAGGGAACATTACAGTGCTGTTAATCTGTCATCTGAGGTTCGTACTGTTACTGAAATAAAGAAACAAAAACCTTTCTAAGTCAAGATCTTGATTATTTTCAATTAATTACAGCATGGTAGCCCACCCAAAAGCTGTGCAGTCAGTTGTTGCCTCATGAAGGTACTTTGAAGGGGCGGTCCATGAGGGGTCTTCTGGTCTGGTTCAGGTAGAGGGAGACCTTCGTTCATGGTGATGTGGTACAAAACGCAGCATGCCAGGATGATCTTTCATGCCTTCGCTGGGCATCCTTTAATCAAGAAAACTTCACAGCAGACTATTTTGCGTGACCCCTGCGTCAGGTCTGCATGACTGGAAAAATTCTGTTCGTAGCTGAAAGAAAACTCCAAATACGAGAAACTTGGTGAGTTCTCTTAAATCACTCGTACGCATCGCTTAGCAGCAAATCTGTTCGTAGGAGGGGTTCTTGCATGAGGTCCAATATTTGCATTCATTCAAAAAGACAAGAACGCAACTTGGCCAGTTTTGTGTCGCCTCCATCAACGTGGCATTTTAAAGGTGTTAATGGATTTAATTAAGTGAAGTAGACGAGTCGAGTGCCTCCAGAGGATGAGATCAGTTTGGCTCCAGAGTTTGACAGTTTTCCAGGAGTCAGAAGCCATCAAAGAATCCAGTCGTACACTTCAGTTGAGGAGATTTCTTTATCAGCTGGAGGGTTAATGCACCATTGTCAAAGTTTCAGACGCATTCCCAGAGCCGCTAATGTACCTGACCTTTTTTCAGAGAGCCCATCCATCTCTCGCTGCCACCGTTCTCTCAAATGTTGCTGGAATACCTACGCTGAATATTTCAGCATTTTAAACAGCCGTGATAGTGGTTTTGTTGTCTGGTGTTGCAGACGACCTCCGGAGCATCTTTGGCTCTGAATTTCTGATTGAAGGAAGAAGAAAACTGATTTGTTTCATACAGCAAAACGAACGCTTCCACGACACTTGCGGCTTCATGTCGACTGTATGTGGAGATTTGCATCAAATTTAAAATTTTAATCTGGTTTCATGATGCTGGTGAAGTAGCACTTTCATCCAGAGTTTCAATCAATCACAGACATCTGAACTCTGCGTTCTCTCCTCCAAACTCAGACTGTTTATGGTTTTGTTTATTTCCAGCCTCATGAATTTTTCAGGCTGTTCTGGACGTCCAGTCAGGTGTGACCAGGTTGCTGCAGAGAATCAGCTCGGTTGATGGAAGAAAAACAGCTCCTGAGAATCAACAGCATCTTCCAAACACGTTTTAAATTTAAACATCCATAAAATATACTTTTTCATATTATTTATTATTTCATGACGTATGCAGATTATAAGAACATGAAACACAGACAGAAAGGTTTCGCAACGTGAAATCCCAGTCTGCCTGCTCTAATGTTAAACATTTCATCAGGACCTCATAGTTTATTCCAACCTTGTCTCAGTTGAAGAGTTCTAAAAGTAGATTACAAGCTCCATTATGTGCACTCACATCTCCAGCGCTGGATGGCTGCGCTGATAGAGCGACGGACTGAGACCTTTTCATTTGAGAATTTAATTTAAAGACAGATTACTGTATATCATTGCATCATGGGTCACCTTAAAAACATTCTAGGACTCCGACAGAGGGAGCTGGAGGAGGGATGTCAGAATTAAATAGACAAATAAAGTGCATGGTCACTAAAATAATGGCTACGAATTTTTGACATTTAATATTGTAACTTGATAAAAAGCATGTAAAATTGTGAACTTTGCAATATTGTTTGTCAGATAGTTGTAAGCTTTTGCTGTAAAATCACAGACAACATAATATTGCAACTAACAAATAATAATTAATAATATAGTATTATAATAATAATAATATCAAATTTCATAATTTAAATGTTTTGACATAAAATCATGACATTAAAAATAACATATGTAAAATTTCATATTATCACAAGTTGTTTTTTTTTTTGCTGTAAAATCAGTAATTTTGCAAATTTTTGGTATCATAATATTTTAAATTTGGTAAAACTGACTTTCTGATTTAAATTTTTGATGTTAAGTTGTAAAATCTAACAGCGAACACCAGCTAACAGCAGTTAACATCAGTTAACAGTAGCCAACACCAGCTAACACCAGCTAATAGCAGTTAACAGCAGCTAACAGCAGTTAATACCAGTTAACATCAGTCAAGAGTAGCTAACACCAGCTAAAAGCAGGTAATACTTAACACCAGTTAACAGTAGTTAACACCAGCTAAAACCTGCTAATACCAGTTTACAGTAGTTAATGCAAGCTAACATCAGCTAAAAGCAGCTAGCTCATTTGGACCAGATAAACATGGTGTAGCTTCACTTCCCTAAATCAGAAGTAAACTTTTCACTGAAATGATATAAAATAATAAAAGATCAAACCGTCAGTAATCTGGCTGAAACCAGACACAAATACGGTGTTAATACTGGCTAATTATTTAAACCTAATATAGTTTGTTGAACTCGTCAGAGGCTTAAAATCAGAGGCTAAAGGACAAACATTAAAAGTGAGTAAACAAAATGAGTTCCTGCGGAGGACTTTAAAGAGTTTTAAAGAACAAAATTACATTGAAGAGCCAATTAACTGAAAACAGCAACAGGAACTAATCTTTCCTGGATGTTTGGAGGAATCTGACCCAGTTTTAGCCGACAGCCTCACTATCACACCTCCACCACCATGCTTGACTCTCGGACAAGCTGTTTTTCCATGTGGCTACAGACCTTAATAATCACAAGGCAAACTGCCAAAAGCTGTTTGCATAGACATCTTCTCACACATTCATCAAGACAGAGAGACACGATGATAGATGAGTGAAGACTAAAGTGTCTAATGAGTCCAAAAATGTCTGCTGGCAAACATCTGCATGCAAATGAAACAGAACCTGAACGAACGACAAAACCTCAAAGACGGATGAAAGACGCCTCACTGAGCAAAAGTAGAAGTTTTTAATATGCAGGTAACGGAATTAAGGAGCATAAAAGAGACATAAACAACAAAGCCCTCTCCCATCTCGACAGGATGTTTGGGTTGGAGATAATGGAGGAGGAATAATTCTGGTGGATGAACACGCTGAGAGGAAACCATCAGCTCTGCCAGAAGTCAGAGATCTGAACTTCTGAAATGTTTCTGGGAGGAAACAGATGAAGCAGAGTCACAGAAAGAAGCCATCCTGACCTTTCTGCTTGGTTTTTAAATGTTTGTGTCTCTGTAGGACCACAACTCAGGACTTTATCTGTTAACATCACTGATCCAGAGGTCAGTGTCCCTGTCCTGGTTCCGGTCTGAGATGTCCCTGTCCTAGTTCTGGTCTGAGACATACCTGTCTTGGTTCCGGTCTGAGACGTCCCTGTCCTGATTCTGGTCTGACTCCACACAGGTCCTTGGGGATCAGAGCTTTCAGTCTCTCAGACTCTGTCCCTGTGTTCCAGTCCAGAATAACAAACAGCAGTTGTCTGTAGTCACGTTGTCCTGATTTAACTTTCTTCGTATTTATTTTATTCTCTTTCATGTGGAACTTTTATCTGCTGTTTTCATCTCTTTCAGAGTCCTTGAAAGCTTTAAAGGAGCTTCTAGATAAAATGTATGATTATCAACAGTGGTATTATTATTATTTACTATCGCTATCAACGCTCAAGTCAAGTCGTGGGTCAAGGGAGTCAAGTCCCAAGTCAAGTCTTGAGTCAAATCAGTCAACTCTCAAGGTAAGTCTCAGGTCAAGACAGTAAAGTCTCAAGTCAAGTCCCAAGACAACTCTCAAGGCCATCTGTGGGCCACTGGTTAAGGGCTTGGACCAGTAATTGGAGGATTGCTGGTTTGATACCAAAACCAGTACCAATGACATTGATGGGGGGAGTGCCTGAACAGTGCTTCCCCATGTTCACACCCACAGATGAGGTGCCCTTGAGCAAGGCACCTCACTGAGCACCCTGGTGCTGAACTGCAGTAGCCCACTGCTCCAGGTGTAGTAGCCTGGATGGGCTAAATGCAGAGGGAGAATCTCCCCACTGGGGATCAATAAAGTTAATAAAAAAGTCAAAGTAGTCAAGTCTTGAGTCAAGAAAGTAATATCTGGAGTCAACTGCCAAGTCTCAAGTCAAAACAATCAGGTCTTGAGTCAAGATAGTAAAGTTGCTGGTTGTGACAGTCAAGTCCCTCCCCCAGGAAACAAAAGAGACAAAATTGCATATAAATAATGATTATATTATTTTTAAAAATAAACTAATTACAAATAAAAAAGAGAGAGGAAAAAGTAAAAGAAAAAAAATGTTTTAAAAAGACGGGGGGCGATGGTTGGGATTGGATGGTTGGGATTGGATGGTTGGGATTGGATGGTTGGGATTAGATGGTTGGGATTGGATGGTTGGGATTAGATGGTTGGGATTGGGCGATGCTGTTGTTTTGAGTCAGGTCCCAAGTCAAGTCTTGATTCGACACAGTCAAGTCCTAAGTCAAATAAAAAAATTGAGACAGTCGAGTTCCAAGTCAAGTCTCAAGTTGAGACAGTCAAGTCCCAAGTCAAGTCTCTGGTCGAGACACTAAAGTCCCAAGTCAGGTCTCTGGTTGAGGCAGTCAAGTTGGGAGTTGTTCTATCTCTGAGCTTTGATGTTTTCATATCCCATTTGGGTTTTTGGTGAACTGCTTCATAGATTCTGCAACCAAACTAAAGTTTTTTTCAAATGGATGTTGACTTCAGTTTTACGAGCAAGAGAGCCTCAAACAGAATTTTCTGGGCCCCCCAAAAAAAGCTAGAAACAGCCCTGTCTCTGTTTCACGTCTGCAGACAAGCGTTGACCAGTCGGTGCTTCCAGCAGCTCCAGTAGAACCAGTAGCTGGGGAGTTACTATATCTGAGGCTGTGGTGGTTCTAGAACTTCAACACAATAAAGAACTGACTTACGTTCAACAGCAAGTATATCACATCCTGGTGTACCTTTGCAGGATGAATTCTTCTATCCTCGAGGTGGGGTGCTTCTTCCAGGAACACTGGTATTTTTGTCACCAGTTGGTGCTGGGATGGTCGTCATGACCAAACCATCGCTGCAGGGTTCCAGGCTCCTGGCTGTGTGTCACGTTTGTGAACGTTTAAATGAGCTGACATTACAGCTGCAGGGCTAAAAAAAAAAAAAACTACTACTATTAATAAAGCTGTACATGAAGAAAGCCACTCCCCTCTGGGTAGTTTCAGTATAGCAAAGAAAGACAGTAATTAATGTGACGTCCAATAAAAATATAGGATATAAGCAAATGTGGTGGACTTTAGTGAACTGAAGAAGCTGGGAGGCGCTTTTCTGGGGAGCTGTTAGCTGCTGTTAGCTGCTGTTAGCTACTGTTAGCTGCTGTTAGCTACTGTTAGCTGCTGTTAGCTGCTGTTAGCTACTGTTAGCTGCTGTTAGCTGCTGTGATTTTTGCATTCCATATTCAAGAAGTGCTTCAACTGTACAGTCATAACAAAACACAATGCCAAGAGGGAAAGACAGAAGTAAAGAAGCAACTGAGGCTGAGCAACAATCTGGAAGAGCCTATAAAAGCATTTCTAAACAATCTTTCAGCAAATTCATTCAACTCGTTAAAGTTTAATTTCATTGTATTTTATCCTTTTTTTTTTTTTGCTTTAAGTTTTTTTGTTTTTATTTCATTCATTTATCTTTTCTTATTCAACTTCATTTTTTATTAAACTTATTTTCTTTCATCTATTTTCATTTTATTTTCTTATAAATTTTGATTTTATCTTTCAAATTTAATTTCATTGTATCTGTTTTTGCTTATTCTTCAATTTAATTTTATATTTTTCAATATAATTTCATTTATTTGAATTTTCTTTATTTTGTCAATTTAATTTACTGTTATCCATTTATTTATTTTATTTCATTTTCTTGTGTAAGTTTACTTCAATATTTTTATGAAACTTTGTTTTTCTATCTTATCTATTTTTTATTTAAAATTTTGATTTGATTTATTTTCATTGTATTTTATCTATTTTAATTATTCAATTTAACTTTCAATTTAATTGTGTTTATTCATTTAAAATGAAATTTTCTTCTTAAATTAACTTCAATATAATATTTTTACTAAAATTTATTTTTTCTATTTTTATTTATTTTAATTATTAATGTGTTCATTTCATTCATTTTATTCTATTTAACTTATTTATTTTATTTTTATTTCTTCCTTTTACTTGATAATAAAATAATGAAATATTTGGTCCTCGTTCGTCATTTTCCAGAAAAGTGGAGACTAATTGAACATCAAACCACTGAAGTAAACGAGGAGCACTTTGGGTGAAATGAGGAAGAAATTAATTGATTTGTCACAGATTGTTGAGCTATGATTAATAACGGCTCGGCTGGAAGTGCTCCTCTTCCTTCCTGTTACATGTCAAAAAAAAAAAAGAAAGTCTATTATGAGGACGAGTCGTATTTATAACCCTGAAGTCTTTATATCTACACGCTTGTGAAAAGCTGGATAACTATAGAATCCATGTGAGAGGCCATTTGATTAACGAGCCTCATTAATCATCCCAGCAAAGCCTGAAATACACATGAAATAAATAAAAGAAATATAAAAAATCCCAGAAATTCTGCACCCGTTCGTCTCATCTTCTATACTTTTAAAAAAACATCATATGAAAAGGTTTAAAAAACTAAAATAAAATAAAAAACACAAAGAAATGATTTTCTGTATTCTCACACATCATTTAAAACACTCGTACAAACAAGCAGCTTTGTTTTCAGGATTTTATAAAACATTTTCCATTTAAGAGACTAATCAGCGTAATGTGCAGGAAGTTTTACCAAAATAAAAGCATTTTAACTTTTCCTGTGCAATCAATCATTCTATTTACATAAATACATTTGAAACAAAGAGAATGAAATTATTTGGTAAACGTCGTTCCCTTTACAGCACGTGAAGCTCATCTGCAGTCTGCCGGTCCAAATGAGGCCACCCGCTGTTGATGGACGGCCCCGCAGCACTCAGGCCCAGCTGGGGCGGCCCCTGGCCCCTGGGCCGGCCCTCCGGACCCGGATGTGTGCTGATCTGAGACGAGCGAAGGCTCCTCATCTGGCCTCGTGCACGCGACTCGTACAGCTCCACCGAGGTCTTCTTATACCTGCAGGACACCAGGAAACCAGCAGCAAGGATTTAAGGAACTGAACAAACGAGGAAGCTCTCCATCATCAACGGTCCTGGTTTTAAGGCCTCACAACTGATGTTCACAGAAGTGTTGAGTTAATACAGAAATTAAAAAAAAACAGAAACCCCTTAAGGTTTCCAAATGGAATTCATGTATTATATATGTACACACGCATGCAAATATACATACATATTTGTCCAATATTTTATGAAAAAAAAGTTGAGATGTTGTGAATTTTGCATTTTTTTAAAATAAAAATAAAAACAATGTTTTTCCTATAAAATTGTTGTCATAAAAACACGTTTGTTTTACTTGAAATTGCAGTAGTTTTGTACAATTTCTCTCCCAAAGTAAAGACTTTTTTTTTTTTATCTCAAACTTTCACTATATTTATGCGTATATAAAATTGTGACAAAATTGCTAATATTACAATTTGTATTGTAAAATATTGATTTCTTGCAAAATACCAATTTTTTGACCAAAAGTGTAAAATGATTTTACATGATTGACAACATACAATTGCAGTATGAAATTTTCAGTTTTGTCATAATTCTATGTACAAATAAATAAATAAAAACAAAGTTTGAGATTTTTCAATTATTTTTTACAGCAAATAGTTGCAAAATTGTAAAATCCATAAAAAAGTTGCAATTAAACAAAACTGTTGCAATACAAAGTTAAAAAAAAAGAAGTTATTTTACGACAAATAGTTGCAACATCGAGTCATAATTTCATGTTGGAAAGTAACAATTTTACCAAATTTGATATTTTATGGCAAAACATTGCTTTTTGTTTTTTTTGTTTTCATACATCAAAATGTGATTTTGAAAAGAAATTCTCAACATAAATGAAATTTTACATATTTAATTTTTTTAAAGTTGTAATTTTATGCCAAAGTGTTTCAATTTTGTGAAAGTTGACATTTTAAGAGACTAAGTTGTTATATTATATCATATTAGTCACAATTTTACAAAATGTTTTTTAAAAAAATCTGAAAGGTTTTTGGGTTTTAGAACAAAATGTTACAATAAAGTTAAAAAGTCACAATTTTGCAACATTTTCACAATTACATGACAATCTTGTGTTATATTAGCCAAAAAATGTTTGTTTTTGTGAAATATTAAGTTTAGTGAAAATTTCCGTGAAATTTTGTGATTTTGAAACAAAATGTGGTAATTAAAGAGCATAAAGGTCCCACAACAAAGGTTCTTCATTTTCAAGCAGAAACTTGTGATTATACAAAATTTACAACATAAATGAAACTTTATATATTTAATTTGTAAAGTTGTAATTTCATGCCAAAATATTTCAATTTGTGAAAGTTGATATTTTAGGACAAGAGGTTGTAATATTATATTAAAATGTTGTGCTTTTGCAAAGTCAGTGATTTTACAGCTAAATGTCATGTTAATATGACTAAAGTCTGGTTTTACAGTCAGACCAGTGGCGTCCAGTCGGCACGTGCAGTAAAACTGTCCGTGTAAAGTTGGATTTTTGTTTCGTAATTGTTCTGAATTCTGTGAAAACGTCATAAAAGTTTGTGGACTCACAGTTGCAACAGCAGAGACGACAGAACCACCGACACGGACGAGGCCGCCATCGCTGCCGAGCCCATCCAGGGCTGAAGGACGAGGCCAGCGGGCATGAAGACGCCTGCGGGAGACGCAGGAGGACAGTGTGAAGCTTCTGAGCGGCTTTGACTCCGACACAAACGCATCTTTCTGCTCACCTGCAGCGATGGGAATCCCCAGGAGGTTGTAGATGAGCGCGAAGACAAAGTTGATCCTGATCCTGCGGACCGTCTTCTTGGACAGCTCGATGCTGGCCACCACGTCCAGCAGGTCGTTCTGCAGAGTCAAACTCAGAGGTCAGGTCTTCAAAGGCTTTAAGGACTTTTGCGCCATCTTTGGTTGAGAAGCGCCACTGTCTATTATCTCCGTTGTACATATTGCTGATACGTATGTGTGTGTGTGTGTGTGTGTGTGTGTGTGTGTGTGTGTGTGTGTGTGTGTGTGTGTGTGTGTGTGTGTG
>JBAMYA010022032.1:0-70747 GCA_037176975.1 Arrhamphus sclerolepis | reverse complement strand
AGGGGGGTTTGTGGGGGGGGTTTTCCTTTTCTTTTGAAAGGGATTGGACTTTTTTCTTCGAAACTGGTTTTTTTTTTTTCCTGCAAAAAACAACCCCCCCCCCCCCCCCCCCCATGCAAAACTGCATGTAGGATTGTGAAACTTCTGTTTCACTCTGAGGCCTCTCACTGCAGGAAATGTTAACAGCATAGCGACACGTTGGCCTTCCATACTTTTGTACATGATTCAGTAGCGTTTGAGGCATTTCCTTCCTTTGTGCATCTTGTTTGAAAACACACCAATCAGCCACAACATTTAAGCCCCTGGCAGGTAGCGTTAAGATCATTGGTCATTTTTTTGACACAGAACATGAAGCTGAACTTTGTTACGGATCAAGCCCATCATGGCAACAGCAGCAAACTCATTACATCACAAACTCTGTAGGAATGGCCCTGATGGTGATAATATCCCAGTGCAAGGCAGTATGGGACACCTAAAGTTCAAGATAGTGTTTTGATTACGTGACAGGGACATACACAATACATGCGTTTTGTTTTTTTTAAACTTACTAAGGAAAAAGAAGCTCTGCCTGTTTCCTATTAACTTCTATGGCTTCTTATAATACCAATGAAAACTGTGCATGAGCAGAGTTTCAATCAAGGTGAGCAATTCAGGTGACTGACAGACATTTATTCATCTCATTACACATGTTAATGGTTCAGGGAGGCAAGGTCCTACTTGCTCCCTTCATCTCTTGTTCCTCTTTTCCATCACCAAATGAGTTCTGCATCCATTTCTCTGCAAGGCCCCCCTGACTTCAATTCCACCATAAATCAGCAGAACAAACAGATGAAGAGAGAAGCAGAGGAGCACATGAGGGGGGGGGGGATTAGGTTTTCTCTGTGGGCAGTTGTCTAAAGGATCCACTATCGTTTTACAGACAAAAGAGCTGTGATGAAAAGGCAGTGGAAGTGCTGAGGCATGGGAGAAACTGTAATGGGTGCCAAGGATTATAAATCCACGAGCGTGTGCACGCGTATGCATGTTTCGCTCTAGATGGCACAGATGATACGTACAGATGAGCTTCTGAAAGAAAGTATAGTTTCTCAGTTTTGAACAGGGTCTCAGTTATATCGTTTATTACGATGTACCATTCCTCATGTTCTTGGAATGCCCAGTTTTAGCCTAAACATCCTGACTGCCCATTTCCTCAACACAAAAAAAGAGAAAAAAGAAGATGTAATCGCCTCTCTTTTACCAACACGGCTGCCCTCGTAAACTTGTCGGACAACGTTTGTACTCTTATCAACCCAGCTATGACACTAACCCAGATTCAAAACATAAACAATCATGTTTCAGTAGGTAACACCCTCGATCTGCTTACACACACACACACACACACACCCACCATCCTGACATTGTATTAATAAAGCAGTGTGACAGGAACTGGGCAAGCTTTAAAAAGAGATGGGACTGGAGTTATATCTAGCTGAGTGCAGATAGCAGCACGACAGTTAAACAAGGCACAAACTGAGCTGCATTAGTAACGCTATTGTGGTTCACACTCCTGCTTTCACTTCCTGACTCTTATTTAGAGGTGGTGTGTGTGTGTGTGTGTGTATATATATATATATATATGAAATCATGCCGTCCTTCATATGTGCTGTGTGCACAAACGTTCATAGACCCACTTGTTACAATATTAAGCTCTAATATTTACTCCAACTATAATATTCAGTCTTTGTTTTAGCTGGATTGCGCAGTATTACAAGAGTAGAATTCAGGGTTTATTGAAGTCATTTAGAATCAGAAAAACATGCAGACTCACATGCACATGAGCAAAGTTTATTTCATTTTTTTTTTAATAATATGATGCAATCCCGCTTCGAGAGTTCGAAACCCAACCAACCAAGATGCGCGAGACAAAGAAGCTGAGTTGCGTTTGATAAGATGCTTCTTAAGTGTTCCTTTCCTATCAGGACTCACAGAGGTAGAAGATATAGCATGTCTACTGTGATGGATTATGTTTTATAACACTTGTAGTGCAACCCTCTACCTACAGAATAAGGTGCAAAGAAGACAAACTCCTATTGTTTCTTCCTCCTGATCAGTCACATGAAGCAAAGATCCATTAATGTTTGACACAAATCCTTGTTATCTTTTGGAAACCACTCCAGACCTGCCTCGTTATCTTCCTCTCAGTCTGCCATCTCTCCTTCGTCACTGCAGCCCACCTCCATTTATATGCAAACAGCTATTCTGCAAACTGAAGTTTTTGTTGCATCTCACCTCCAGGAATGCAAAACATAGCTTACTTATCATGTTCTTCCTCTTAGCACCATCTTAATTACAAAATGGTAAAATAGATAAATAAAAAGGAACAAGATGCAGAGTTGTGAAAGCTGTAAATTTTCCATGCATTTAAAGCAGCAGCTCTGTTTCAGCAGCTACTGAGCTATAGCATGGTTAAAAGCTGTGGCCTATGAAAACCAAAAACACCGGTTCAGTGCAAGCCCTGCAGCCGAAACCTTTATCAGGCACTCTTGTAAAAGAGATCTTTGAGCTCAAGGTTTTTTTTTTATTCTTGTTAAATAAAGGTAGAATGAATCGTATCCCTTCTACTGATCAGCCATAAACGTCTCATCAGTTCCTGCGTCTAACTAAGGACATGTACGAGGGGGAAAAAAAAGTATCCACCAGGTGCCTACCTCATGCTGCAGAAGCAGAGGTCCGTCTCGGGCCGCTGGGCACAAAATGCCCCTGGATCAGACTGGTGGCTCTCTAAAGCCCCTCCATGTGTAGTAACACAAACCCTGGCTCCACACCAGTCATATGTGTATTTAAAGTGTCCCAGCAGGAAAAGCAACAGCATCCATCAGAGGAGTGGAATCAAAGCAGCCATTTCTTTTATTTAGCATTCACCCATTCACCTACCAGTCCACTTTGGAGCAGTCTTAATTCTGTCCGGCAGCAACAAGATGCTATATGCTGTGTCACATGGCTTGGCAGAAGGAGGGGCGCTCCATCTTTTGAGCACTCGTTTATAGAGCAAAAAGCAATTCAAGTCAAACACAGTGGACTTGAATCCACATGGCTGTAAATTTTTCTTTGACTGGGGGCTACTGATTGCCAGGTTGGGGACAGTTTGGGAGTTGCCAGGGGCAACAATCTGTTCATGTAGCCCCTCCTGTTGGCAACCGTCAGGCACCAGCTGACACGCCTTCATTGTTAAAATGAGTACTCGAGACACTCTCATGCATGATGTAGGCACGTGGACAACCGCACGCCTCTTTAGTAGAATCACTGCATGATATGGAGCAACGAAAAAAAAAAAATAGAGCAAAAAGGAGGCGTTTGTTTTCTCAGAGGAATTTCTAAAAGCCATCAATGTCTTTTAAATGATTCAGAATCAAAATTCTGCTTCACTGGAAGCCTCTGCTCATGCACAATATGCACAATTTCTGTCAATAATAACTTTGCAGACAACATTTAGATACCCTGCAGGACTTTGTCTCCAGTGGATAGAGGTATCCAGGGACACTCGTTTATTAAAAAAACAAACAAAAAAACACTAAACCCACTGATAAACTTGGAACGCCAAAACTGTCACTGGCTGGCTAAAGGCATGTTCCCACATGTGTTTCAACAAAGTATTTTTATCAGCGCAGTATGCTGGCTATGTTATAACAGGAGAGATGGCTCCTTACTAGGATTACCACAAACATAAGGGCCCTTGAAACGCGATCAGCAATCTGCATTTTTGAGAACTAAGCTTCCTCGAGCGAGCCTTTGCTGAGTCTATCTGAAGATAATAAAACATCAGTTTGTTCTGAGGAGGCCGAGTTGGACCTCTTCGTGCCGCCCCAGACAAAACAAAGTTGGTTTTCAGGAGGTCATTTGATGCCCTAATAACTCCAACACAGGGCCTCTTCTCTTTTTCTGCTTTAGGGAGCTGACTCAGACGGCCAAATGTATTCTTAGCCTCACGGAGACTCAGTCAAAAGACAAGATCAACAACAGATAAGGTACAAAAATAATCAGGAAGTGTATTTCAGAAACAAAGATGTTGACATAAAGCATAGCAACAGTGCAAATATGTCAACTGGTCTCCTCGTAGAAGCATCTGAACACGTTGAAAGGACAAAAAAAAAGAAAGAAGCCTGTTTTTGTAACAATTACATCTATTGTCCTGCAACCAAAACAAAATTTACAGCAACGTGACAGCAGTGGACTATCTACCAGGCCCATTTTGTGTGTTAATTAGAACTGAAGAAGTCACATTGCCAGCATGAATAGAACAAGGCATGCATTGAGGATTATGACCCAACAGTTTGAATGATCACAAGGCATTTGAATGGAGGCTGATTCAAGGCTGAATAATAATCCCATGAAAAGAGAAGGCACTGTAAGATTCACATGGGGATGGCTGGGGTAAGGTGCATGCAGTCGCACATAATTCACCGAGGCTCACATTCAATGAGCGGCGCTATTGCTGCACATGCACCATCAGACATGACAGCACACTCATATTTGCATTTAGACTAACTGCATATAGAATCTTCTAAACCACAAGACTGTCGCGGCTGAGCTGTCCCATTCAAGCTCATGCAAGCTTAAGATTGAAATGTGCACAGAATTGGACAAACTGGGCTCAAGAATGTGCTCGTGTCTTAAGATGTGGTTTAGATGTTCATTAGACTCTCTTTTACAATGCCGTCTGACTATAAACAACAATTTAGACCCTCCTCTCCTTAAAATGTCTGGTGCATTTTCTGTGTTTTGCCCTTATTAAGCAAAACAATTATTTATGTTACTCTTATCCAAGAGATTGAGAAAGCTGGTTTTGTAAAAGATGCATCCATGTTGTTTTGAACATAAACTAAAGGTTAATATTGTAAACTAAATAGTTTCCATTTGCTAACTTGTACTTGCCCCCTTCTTTTTACTTTAGATGTTTAGCTGCCAACATGATGAATGAAGAAGGTTCCATTACTTTTAATTTATTATTTTTTTCTTTTTTAAAAAGTCTTCTGTCTTAAAAGTTTCTTAAATACAGTCCCATCAAAAGACTGGTTGTGTTCTGTCCTTCTTGCAGGTTACTGGTGTAAATGTGTAAAAGCCAGACAAGAAGTCCTTTGTTATGCTTACCTGTGCAGTTTCTTGGGTGGGGGAGGTGGTGGGTTGGGGTCACAGTTGGCAGCTCCCTTCCCCGCTGCCAGCAGCTCTGATGAGCCGCCGTGCAACGGTTGCTTGGCCGGCATGCTCCCGTTATGCTTGCCCTCCTCCTCTGCGCTGGTGCCCTTCGTTTCCCCCTGACAGGCACCATTGTTGGGGGCAGCCGGGGGGGCCGTGCCTGGCTCTGTCATCGAAGGGGGGCTGCTGTGGGCCTTCCAATCCCTGGCCTCCTTCCAGACAGGACCATTGACCATGCTCGTCACCAGAGAGGTCGTCCCCGGGCTGCCAGTTGGCTTCTTCTTCTCCATCCCTTTCCGCTCCCTCTCTTCCTCCTCCTCCTCTTCCTCGATGCGGCAGTTCCAGCCGGAGCTGTGGTGGCTGGGCTTGTTCCACCGCTCCGATGGCACATGCTGGTTCTCTGTGGGGATCTTGAAGTGGCTGTCTTTTGTGGAGACGAGGAAAAACATGGGGAGTTCAGGGAGTGGGACGGGGGATGAAATGGACTGTGAGAGACTGGAGGTTCCCAGTCTGGGAAATTCAGGAAGGGGAACTGGGGAAGACATGGATGGCGAGAGGCTAGAGGTGCCCAGTTTGGGGGAGCGACTGCTCCTTTTGGGAGGAATGGGTGGGCTGGACTGAGGCTTTGGGTGCAGGGTGGGCGAAAGAGAAGCTTCTGACAGCAGAGAGGGAGCACTGTGACTGGGGCTGGGCCAGCGGAAAGCTGGGCTGTTCGGCTCTTTACGTGGCGCTGGGCTGAACTGGCACTGTGTGCTGACAGCTGAATCTGGGCTGCTCAGGTAGAAAGTTCTGTTGTTCTCCTCTGTGTGAGCGGCCATGACAGTGATGGTAGCCCGCTGACTCTCCCCAGAGCTTTCAGCCTCAGAGCACTGGGGCAGCTTCATCTGGTCTGGGGATCCTGGATGAGACTGCAGCCCATCTGCTGGCGGCCTGCGCTTTTTCTTGGTGCTCTCTGCGTAAATGGGCTCGGAGCCCCCACTTCTGTTAGGGGAGTTGGGAGTCGACTGCGGGCTACCTACGGCTGGCGGGCGTTGAGGGCTCCCTGAGGTGTCCCGTCTTCCTAGCGACCCTTCAGGCCCAGGAAGTGAATCGGTACTGCTACGATAAGAGGAGGAAGAGTCTGACAGGCTGCTCTGTTTTGACAAGACAGGAACAGAATGGACATTTGTTGGGCTACTGGGGCTAGTCGCGTCGACATTTGATGTTGTGCTGTAGGAAGGGTTAGAAGTCCTGGATGTCTTTGTGAGCGCAGTGGTGACACCGCCACTGCTAACACCATTGCTATGAACTGTGGGAGGACTGGAAGAGACAACATCCACTGACACTGGTATCTCCATAAACGTCTCTTGGGACTCCTTATAGTTTGTCCTGTGCGTCACACCACTTCCATTGTAAGTGCTCTTGGTCTTAATCGGGGACATGCTGTTCTGCGGCCTGCGGGAATCCTCATTAGCGTTTATATGTAAATTCTGAGGACTTCTACATTCCTCCTGGCTTACAAAGATATTGCTGATGATTGTGGAGTCTTTGGACAGGATACTTGGGGACAAGGAGATGCAGTTATTGTAGGCAATCTTGGCTTCAGGACTTTGAAGAACTGCATCTCTATGGGCCTTGTTGCAGCCATTACTATCAATGTAAAGTGGCGAGAAGCTTAAGAGCTTCTTCAAACTCATCTGCTCAGCTGGGCTTCTTGTCTTCTCCTGCTACAAACATATAAAAGGCACACAGTCAAAAAAATAGAAGTATAGGACAAGGTTCAGTACAGAAAATTAGAATACAAACTCACCTGCTCTATGTTCATGTTGATATCTTTTGGCTCACTGGTGTCGAGGCTCATCATAGTGGGTTTGACAGCGATGGTTGGCTTGCTGTAGGGTGAAGGTGCCGTCACTCCAGCTTCTTCATCGCCTCCCAGGCTGCTCTTCAAGCAAGCTGCTGGCAAGCCGCCATCCAGGACGCCAACGGTCTTGTGTGCACTGAGCGGGTGGAAGCAATTCTTACAAGAGCCGGGTTTCCACACGTGTTCTGCAAAGTCGCTGCAGGCTGACATCTTTGGTTTGCTAACTCAGGTTTGGTCAGAGATGGATGTGAGGGTAACTGGTAGATGGAGGATGAGCTCTCATGGCTGTCCAGCAGGCAAAGGAGGAGGAGAAAGAGGAGAGACGAGCATAAACAGGATGTCATTTTTGCAACAGGTTGTAGCATTATTAAATGCTGCGGGCAAACAAAACTGTTTGTGAGCCATAAAAGTGGTGGCACACATAAAGATCAACTTCTTTCTTCTTCTTTTTAAAATGATTTCTTCTAACTTATTTTTTCTGTGCTGACATCTCTGTGTATCAAACTTTAAGAGAGATATTCTAGGATATTTCAAAGGTGGAAACTTTGTGAATTAAGAATAAATAGAAATAGAAGCTAATCTATAATTTAAGTTGCAGTTTGGGGAAAGAAAAAACAACCATCATTTTGCATAATCTTAATTTAGACAGTCAATTTTAATACAAAACCAGTTGAATTTTTTTAACTCTTTTATGTTCCTCCAAAATAATAATCAAATATTACTTCTAATGAAGCTGAAATATGTTTGATCTGCGGTGTTGCATTTTTAAAGCGAGAGAGAAGACAAGAGCGCGACCGAACAAGAGGAAACCTCAAATATTATCGTGAAAGCTACGTAACCGGCTCCTTAAGTTGCTCATCTGTTCCATTTCTTTGAATTAGTACATGATAATCTATCGCAAATTTTCAACTGATTTCTGTAAATTCCCATTAATTCTGATATATTCCCCTTAAATTCCATGTAAGGTTTTCCAATTTGGAGTTTACAGGAAGATTTCCATCCCTTTACAAACCTACTAAGAGATAGTAAATTCATCTGAAGGACGTTTGAATCTGATGAGCCCAGTGATATATATATATATTTTTGAAGTGAGAAAGAGTACAAATGTTCTGGCTTATCTCTGATATTTCATCTCAACTGCCACTGTATATAAAGTCAGAAATTTTAAGAAAATGCTCAAAACACACAGAGCACTGACATGGAGGTCCGTGGTGACAAGTGTTTTCAGCGTCATCCGTGGGATGTAACTCAAGAAGACCCGATATGTGCTGTGGTACATGTTCCCATGGCCTCCTAAATTAGAGGTCATGTGGTCTCTCTTCAACCAAAGGGCTCGCCGGTGTGAGCCCAGCAATATAAAAGCCCTCCAAAGAGTCCTCAGCAGCCCCCAAAGAGCTACAAGAAGACGGAGGAGCCTCAAGCATGCCGGAGGTCGGAATGTCAGGAATGTCTAAAGGCGCAAGTCTCACCGGGGTGAATCTCACACCCACAGCAACTTCCCTTCCCCCCCTCCTGCACAACAACACACACCCGAATCTGCCAGCCCACATGTGAGTTCTCCCACCCTCACAAGAAGACTGAGCCACACACACACACACCCCCTTGCCTCTGACTCACATTGTCTCTGTTTGACTGGACTGTCAGTGAGGCAATCAACACCATCTCAGAGAGATCATTTGTTTCCTTGCAAATGGTAGTGTCTTTAATGGTCTTTACATGGTGCTAATTGCCTCTCAACAAGGTGCTGCAATGACACACCGCCATTAGCTCATTATTTAGACTTGCTATCTGGATAACTGGAGGGGGCAAGGGCTGACCCTTGAACTGTTTGCAGAAAATAAGAATATGAAAGATACCAAATCCCCTTGGACCCCTGATAAGTCATGGCACCAATACAATAACCTTGTGATCTACTAATCCTATAGTAGGCACGAGGAGTTTCCTTGTTGGCACAGATAAAGCATGTTTACATTTTTTCTTTGTTCTCTCTGACTCAGTTTGAGCAGGAAAGCACCCACAAGCACAGTGTTTGTTTAAGCGTTCCTCTGAAAAGAGAGGAAGCGAGCCTTGCCTAACATCTTATGGCATCGTGCATGAGTCATGCGAGGGGATGACTGATCAGGGACGCGTAAATTATTGTGATACTGCTTCTTTGGAGATCAGACTTGACTGCCAGTTGTTCACATGAACAAGAGAACATCTGAAAATCCAGCGTCAGCGCCGTCTGAGACACACTTCAAACTGTTGTCTCGCTCCTGTTGACATGTTCAGCCCTGCTTGTTTGAACAGAGACAGACCCCCTTGTCTACATTCCCCCACGCCTTCTCAAGCTCAAGGTTCAATATTTCTCACTTCCTATTGTAAAACAGCACACGGGGCAGAACAATCAGAAGTTCAGCCGTATGACAAGAGATATCTATACGGAAAATGTCTCACATTCATGTTCGAGGTGAATGGCTTGAGCCTAGATGTCAGTCTGATGTGGAATTTACACTTTTGGGCTATCTCACGCAGACAGTGTGGATCTTGAAGTGAGCAGCCCCAGTCCTCATGTCGCCTTGACCTATGTACATAAACATCACACAAGGCCTGACCACTAGAGGTCTCAAATACATGCAGGTTTTCTTGAGAAATACCCTCAAAACCGGAGGATCCTACACACTGGATGTAGTACCATCCATTCATGTATGTGGTTTATTAGGCTCAAAGAGATTCAATTAAGATAGAGGTCAGCTCTCTTATCTTAAAAGGTGAGAGTGCACTTTGAAAACTAAATCCAGCTGGAGGAGCCTGCATGCGGCTCTAAAGGGGAGACCCTAATTGGATGGCATTCCTGTTGATAGTTTCCCATCAGATCCACTCATTCATAATCAGAATGATTGGACAGCAACTAGGAATCGTTACAGTCTGATAACCAGGCCACATCAGTGTGCAGTCACTCTGAACTCTTTACGAGCTCCATTTGTCACGCCTGCTCACTCACACAGCCCCTTCATTCATTACAGGGAGGGGGGGCACAACCTGTTCTTTTGGTTATGGTCCAGAGGGGGGATTTCCGCCAAAAACTTCTCAAAAACTTACAGCTCAAGACTGTTTATTTGCATGTTTTTATTGCAAATTCGTTCAAACTGAGCCAAACGCTCCACGTGTGTCTGAGCGTCCGTTTTCTGAGGCGACAGATGAAGATCTGGCTGAACATTTTTATTTTATTTTATTTTATTTTTTGCGTAAAGGCATGCCAGATTTGGTTTGTAGCGGGTTATTGTGGCCATTTAAAGAATCTTGCTTTGTAATCAACAGCGGCTGAGGAGGTTTTTTTTTTTTTCAAGGTGTGTATTCCAATATTTTCATTGTAAAAGGCAGCACACCTGCATCACCCAGCTGCAAAACAATGAATAGCCTACAGAAGAGATTTTTTTTTTTAAGGAAAAAAAAAAAGACGCAGTCAAGGTTATCTGCTGCCTGCTTACCTGCTCACAGTTTCTCCTCCCTGGCTGGCAACAGAAAAGATTCCCTGGACGAAAATCTCACACAAAAACAAATAATTGTATGGTAACAGCTCCGCCGTATTCCAGTAGCGACAGGTCAGATACCCGGGAGGGCGTGCGTCACTGCGGGCTGCCGTGGTGCGGCTCCTGCCGGGCATGCCACAGCTGCTGCTGCTGCTGCTGCTGCTGCTGCTCTGAGTGTGTGCAGAGGTGAAGTACTGCTGGAGCACACAGCACAAGTGCTCTGCAGCAGCGTGGGGAGAGGAGAGCACAGGGGAGGTGGGAGGAGCTCCAAACCAGCCATGCAGTCTGGCCAGTAAAGCCACGCTCAATGATTGTCATAATTTTCAATACACAATTCCAGCTCACCATTAAAAACAAACAAACAAACAAATAAACAAAAACATTAAGGAAGCTAATTAAAGCTGCAAAGGATCCTCAGAGAAGAAACCAAACTCTTCCTGGTTCAAAGGGCTCATTCTGCTTTTGCAGGTTTGTTCTGCAAGCAATCAGTCTTGATCTGAGGGCCCTTTGAAGTGTGAGAGTGGGATGTATGCTACACAGGCTTCTACACAAGCGCCTTAGGACTGCTCCTGCTTCTGTTCATCATGGCTAAAGGGTGACAGAGGGATAGAAAACTCCTGCCACTGCTTCAGAGGCAGCCTGGTTCCCTGCTGGTTTCCATTACAGTCAGCAAAAGGAGAAGGAGAGCTCAGGGAGTGACAGACACAGCCGTGGTGTGGGACGAAACCAGTTATTCGAAGGTATTAACTTTCTGACTGGACATGTCTGAGTGGGGAGCATAGCACTAAAACAATGCTTTTTCTTTGGGTTTGGATTTCTCATTGATCTTCAGTGTGTTGTGAGGGTGGCAAAAGTATTCCAACATACCTCCAAAAGTGAACTACAGATTCTCCAAAAATGGTGAGAAGAAAAATCCTACATGTCAGAGCCCCCACCCCCCACCCCGGCCCCTTAAAAAAAAAAAAAAAAAAAATCAAAGATCACATTGGTCTAGTCTGCTTCCTGTCAGTTATTACAGCCATGCATATGAACTGATTGGAGAGGACCCACCAGTTTCCTTAACCTCATGTGAAGATTTATAGCAGAGCTAAGACAATCAGCATAAGTGGCACGGCAGAGACTGGATCCAGGAAAAGTGATATCTTTTACAAGACCACCTGTTGAATTTGGAGAGAGCTGCAATCCTTTCAAGAGGATTAAGAGTTTGTTGCATTTCATCTATTTTTGGCAGCACAGAGCATGTCATAATTCTACTAATGGGGTGATTCAAATAGTTTGTAAGATGACGCTTGGAAAGCTTCAGGACACTATAAGATTAGGCTCATGAGGGCAAAAATGCAATATGCTAGGGTAAAGAAATCATTGTTATATCTCACATGAAATTCATGCATTATATTTCCTCTTTTGGGGGCGACCTGTACGAGAATCTTCTTGTTAAAATATGAGTTGTGTCATACTGCAAAGTCACTGGAAGGGCTGTCATATAAAAGTGACATGTTGTGGGAACATCCAATTAAAAGGGAAGAGCAGAGAGACGTGATCACTTAAGAATACTGCAGTGTTGTAAGTTTCTCCTCTCACATACAGCAGGTCCTCAGTTGGAAGCAAAGGCCAGCCTCCAGTTTTTAGCCCTGAAGCCAATGTGAGAGCAGAAAAAACGTGCAGTTCCTTGAATGAACACTTGGGGCTGGCTTCAAAAGTGAGTTAATGTCCATTGACCTCCTTGTTAAAATGTCCAACTTTTTTACACTCTATAGTACAAAGCCAAGAAGCTGAAAAAAAAAGTGAAAATCTTGAGAAAATATAATTTCATTTAGCTAGAAAAGTATCTACAACAGATGACATGTAAACATTGCTGGTGAACTGATGCTATTGGCTTCAAAACATTGCATGTCACATATGCACAGTCATTGTTTCTGCCGGGCTGTTTACTCTCTGTCTCATAAACCATTTTAAGCTGCTCATCTTCTCTCACACTAGCTCCCAGGAGTTATGAAGGGAACACTGCCAGTTAACGTTAATCTGGTTGGCAGTAAGAGCCCCTGCCACACTATACACACACTGATGAATTAGCAGTTTGTCAGCATGCTGCAGTCTGTGTGGAGTTTGCATGTGAGGCAGAGAGATAGACAAGAGATAGGGGTAGCCTCAGTGCACACTGCAACATAAGGATGCTGGTGGAGGACAGCCAATCGCAAACTGGCCTGGTAACAGATGCAGCGTCAAGATGAGAAAATATGAGCAGCGCCTCAGTGTGTCTACATGATGTATGTTGTTTGTCTTTTCCACTGTCACTTCATTCCTTCATTGCCATTACTATCACTCAAGTACGCAATAATTTAATGTGAAAATGAATACGCAGGGTTAATGAAAATAAAGACTGAAGCAATTTTGCATGGAAAGATGGATTCAGGCTGTCCACACCCACATTTGTCTCCTACATGTGTACTCTGCTCGGCCAGGAGTCACACTGCTCTGTACCTGCTCTATTTTTCCTGTGAATTATTAAAGGGGCAATCATCTCAAATTAAATTCAGAGAGGAGATAAATGGGCTTCGATGCAAAGCAGCCAGAAAGAAAGAACCCATCTCCCTGTGTTTCATGCACCACTGAGATCAGATAAGACCAACAGTGTAATGGTACGATAAGAAGACACTGCTAAGACTGTCCCCCACTTTTTAGTGGGCCTGAATAAAGCTGGTTACAACGGTGTGAGAAACATTTGTGGACCCACAGATTTTCAAATTTCTGCAGCTTACATATCTGCTCTTGGACAAAACAGTTCTGGGAACTTCCTGGTCTGAGTTAACCTGGTGAGCCATCTTGATTTTTACAGAGAATTGGTTTGTTTTCCCTGGATTTCACTTTGATTTCCAGGTGGCAGTACTGCCAGGGGCGGATGAAACTGTAGCTGGAAGCTGTTGGATAGACGTACATCCAATCAGAGACACAAGGCATGTGACGCAGTCAGAGCAACAACAAACATCTGCCTGCAGTTGGGTTGGAATGCCAGTAAATGACTATTATCTTTTTTCGCACTAAAAAGCTGTTTATCGAAGGGATTATTAGCAATTTGTTTTTTTGTGTGTGTGTTGTGTGTTTTTTTTTAAAGGCTCTTGGATGCTCCTGTATGAGTCACACAATGTGATTGATGCAGTTTTGTTCCGTACTGGTGGCTGTGAGCAGGAGAAATACCAGATCCACGTCATGAGAGAGAATGTTTGCGAAGTGAATGAGTGTGGTTGGTCAGGCTAGATGTCAGTGGAAGTCCTACCCCCACATAACTACATAACCACAGGGTTTTTCTTTCTATACGCATTCATATCACCAACAGGCATGGGGACTTTTCTTGACGTGAGTCAGAAATGTTTGATGTTGCATTCTTGTGTTCAACAAAACACCATAATCTTGGGATGCTCAACAAAACAATGCAGGGCTGTGTTACAGATGTTTCCCTTCATCCTGGGAGTACTAGGTGCATTTGGTGTGAAAGTCCCTTTTACAAGGTACTTCTAGCTGTTGCATCGAGTTCCCATTCCTTTTTTTGTGTCCACATTTGAGGAATTACAACTAGTTGTAGTTTTCAGACGTCTGTGTGGATTTTTTTTTTTTTTTTTAAGTACGTACTTCAGAGCAGGAGCTTTCCATTCATAACAGATTAATTTCCCTTCAGGGATAAACAAAGTATTTTTCAATTGAACTGAACTGAATTGAATAAGTAAACTTTCCCAGATGTAACCAAGTGTGGTCACATGACATCAGAAAAAAAAAAACGTGAGTTATTGCATCAGTTC
This sequence comes from Arrhamphus sclerolepis, assembly GCA_037176975.1. Classification (NCBI taxonomy): domain Eukaryota; kingdom Metazoa; phylum Chordata; class Actinopteri; order Beloniformes; family Hemiramphidae; genus Arrhamphus; species Arrhamphus sclerolepis. The sequence goes on along the minus strand of JBAMYA010022032.1, from coordinate 56,426 downwards.
AAATGAAACTGAACATGACTGAGCTTTTCATAATTGGATTAACATATCTAGGTAATTCAGTTAAAACCAAGCTAATCCCTGTTTGTAAATGTTTGACTGAATTGGAACTGGTTGACACGACTGCTTCCCAGTGCTTGCCCTGAGCTTTAACCTGGAGGTGCTGAAAGCAGCTGATATGGAATGATACGGAAAGTAAGATAAAAACTAAACCGTACATGTACATGTAGCGAGCTGTCAAATTAGTCAACTTCATCATTCTCAGTGTTTTCAGTTTGCTGTTGCCAGATAAAAAAGATGCATCTGGTTTTGGTGTGTTAATAGACGACCTAATCGGGGTATAGCTGTAGCTTGACTCACCTGTTCTTGTTAAGGTTTTGACTGTCGGGTGATTGTGCCTCTTAAAACCTAAACAGAATAAGGATTAATTGACTAACAGTGATGATTGAGGTTCATCAACCCATGATGGAGAAATTAGCATAATCGAGACTTGTCTACCAGCTGATGACTGATGGTTACAAAGGAATGGGAACCGAATGTCGGTTCCAAGTAGGAATTGACAAAAACATGTCAATTTCAGGTACCCAATGTGATTTTTTTTTTCATATTTTGGTTCTGCTTATCGGTTCCAGACACATGCAGCACATCCATACGATCAACATGCCAAACAAACAAGAAGCAAGTTCACAATATTTGAATGGATAAAATGTTTTATTTTTTCCAAAAGTTTTCCTAGCGCAGTTTCACACACTTTGGATTGCTGCTAAGTCACATTGTGTAAACATTCATGTTTCCATAGCAACACCTGCTTAGACTAAGTAACTGACCAAAGCTGCCATGTAAAAACACAAATTGAACAGTGGGTCTAATCGAGTGACGTTACTGGTGTTAAAAGTGCTGTTTTTCACTTCACAATAGAGCAGACCACAGCGCGGAAGAAAACCACAGCATTTTAATCTCTCAGTTGTTTTTTTCCTCTCCACGGAGTTAGGCATGGAGCGTGATCAAAAGTGTGGTCTCACTTTACTCCCAAAGACAAAGACAAGGCAGAAAGATGTTGCAGAGATGTTATTTAAAAATACTCATTTGCAAGTTACAGTGTTAAATAAGTTGCTAAATAAGTGCTAAGTTGCTTTTTCTAATTTAGTGGTTATTCTTACTTTACGTCACCCTTTGCTGTTGAATTGGTGTTATACCTTGACTTGTTTTGGTTTTTTTCCACACATTTGCCCCTATTTTTTCACGTTTTGTGGAATCGATAAGGGGAACTGATAGGAATCGGAATTGATTGGCAGAATTAAAACTGGAATTGAAACAGATAAAATCTCAACAATACTCAACCCTACTGTTACATCACTTCAGCTTTCATTTCTGTGATGCAAATGAAACTACGGAAAAAGTCCATGAAGATATATCATCCTTCAGGAACTTTCTCAGACCTAAGAACCATCAGACAGCTCTTAGAAATAACAAAACTGAATCTCGGTTTCCTCCAATAGTTGTAATAATTGTGAGGTACTGCTCATCTATCCATTAACATCAGGATATTAAATCTCATTTAAGCATTGAGTGTTAGTGGGGATTAATCTTCTAATATGTAAAAACTCTTAAATAACTTGAGCTCATACCCCAAAGCAGAAGTTCCTAATTTTTGCCTTTACATTTTGTTTGCATGGGTTAATTGACAAACCAGGTATTGTTCTGCTCAGGTTTACGCTTGTCACTTCCCATTACCGCAGGAGGTCCCATAAAAGATTTTCCGTCACAACACCAAAAGGTCTTTGTTTCCGTTTGACCTTTATCTTTCGGTCAGCCACCGGAGACTTTAGACTTTTTCCATTTGAGACTTACTGCCTCTCTCCGATTCTTCTTGGCTCGAAGTTCAAGTGAAATTTGAACATTTTTCAACAGGTGCTTGGAATGAAAGAAGAAAGAAAGGAGGAAGTTCTGTTTGCAGTCAGACTGTTTACAGCTTTTCGGAAACACTACAAAGAGCAAGGGGGACAGAAAGTACACCATCTCCCTCAGGACTTACTTTCTTCTCTCCAGGTCGTCCCTTTTAAAACCCGAACACTCAAAGGTACCCCCCCCCCCCCACGCCCCCGCCAAATGTAACCTCCTGTGTAACTGTATGCCTTTGAGAGCCAGGCACCATAGAAGTAATTGTGTGTACTTGTGTGTCTTAAAGTGAGAGGTGGGTGTTTGACTCAGTGGCTTTTCCCCTTTAGGTTGCTATGGCAGCCATGTAGAGGAGCTGGTGTGGTTAGGAATGCAAAGATAACACAGAGCCACACCTCACTCAAATACACGTGTACATAAAGTAAAACAATGCACACAGAGCCACTCTGTATGCTTTTTAGCACCTACACTGTCTTTCATGACGTGATCTCTCCGCTGTCTCCATCATTGCATTCTTGAACTTGTCCCTGCAGGCTTGATTTTGGATTATGAAACACACTGAAACACAGAGACACATTTCAAATTTCCTTGTCATTTGTTGATGGAGATTGAGGCAACTCCTTACATGATATTTGAAGGTTTCTACCTCAAATCTTTACACTGTAATCTAGATTAACAACACCATTACTTGTAGTATACAACCAATGTGCACCCAGTGAAATTTTGTTGCAGCTGACTCAGCACGGTGTATTTCATACAAGTGTGTGAAAAAAATAAAAATACAGCAGAAGTGCAACAGTAAAAGTGCCCAAACTCCTAGAGTTTATACTTATGAGTATACTTACTATATGTACTGTATTAAATTCTACAGTATTACAGAACTGCAAAGAAAATGGATCATAACCCTTGAAACTCTTTTTTTCCATCTTGACCTGAACAGTATTGTAATTTGGTAAATTTACATGTTTGTTTTATTAGGCTGCTTGTCAGAGCCTTACAAGCAGCTGCTGGTTGCAGTGAATTCCTGCCACAGCTGGAATTCAGGAAGTCACAACAGGCAACTCACGATAAAAGCACACTTTCGACTTTGATTTTTACATTTCTGTCTCCGAAAGAATGAGACACATTGTGTTTATTAGTGAGCCTCATTAGGAGTTTGTTGGGTAGGAGTGGAGATTCAGAGAGAGATCTATCTTGTTTTAACTGATGTGTAACACTATTCTCAACAGAAAAGCCATTTCCAAAAAAACAACCACTATTGGTGTAAATTATCAGCTCCGTAGAAACTTGATTCAACATTCAGCAGCTGAAATGACTATTTGGAAGTTACGTTTTCTCCAGCTTTGATTCTGACTGATTCGACATGTGACACGAACCTGTAAAAACAAAGACCCAAAAACGGCTGAATCATTTATTAGCAGCTAATAAAATGTTATCCAAATCTATCAGCTCTATCAGGACCTGAAGTATGACAGAAGACAGGATACAGTGGAAAATACACAAAGGCACTGTTACACCTGGCATTAAAATCCATCTTGAGTGATCCATCACAAGTGGGCAGTTTTAAACACATTTGCACCTGGTATTGGCATCTGTTTCAGATGTGTCGACTGGATCAAACTCACCTCCATGCCCTCTATTCAAATAAACAGATTTATGATTTCTGCCTGCACTGATGCCTTGTTGTCATTTACCTGCACTAAATGCACCTTGTTGCAAAGAAAAAGAAATTCCTGTGTGTCAGATTTATGTTTTTCTAGCTTTATTTCACTGATGAAACATACATATAGAACAATACTGGCAATGAGAAGAAATCAAAACATAAAATGTTTTAGAGGATTGAAATAGAAATGAGATGTTGGAATTAAAAGAAAAAGAAAAATCAAGGCAGGCAAATTAAAAAAGTTACAGACCATGGCGTTGTGGTTACGTGTTTTTGTTGGTTGTTGTTTCACACTTTGATATGATGCTGCTGTTATTCGAACATGGCCTAAGCAGAAGCCATCAATTATGCAGGCAGCAATTCACTAAGGCTTAGGATGCATTACCTTTAAACTGCTGAAATAATGTGGTCACATGTTTCCCAGACCACCTCTCAAAGTGGTTTGTGTGATTGTATGTCAGTGCTCCCACAAATCCATCCTGGGTGCATTGACATCCGTACTTAAGACTGTCTTCTTGTGATTGGATCCCTTGGATTCTAATACCAAGTGTAAATGGGGGTCATAGAATGATTGTTTTTGTTTTTTGTTGTTTTTTTTCCAGAAATGCTGTCACGTTTTGGGTTTTTAATTACAAGACCGTCGTACAAAGTAAATAAATCTGACCTAAAGTAGGAAAGGTCAGAGTTTAATTCATATTTTGACTAAAAAACACAAATTAAACTTTAAACTCTGACTTTTCTGTTCCAGAAAGAGATGCAATCTGAATCTAAAAAAATATGTGATGTTTTATGTCTGTAGTCCAAAAATGATTTTGATGTTGGCTCATTATTTAAGAACTTTTAGCATGGCTGTACTAGTGATTAGTCTGCCATCATTTAAGAGTCACGATTAAATCTATACTCCCTTAATGTCCTAAAACATTGTGACTTGTGACTTGGACACTGACACAGATATCACTTAGTTCCCCTGAACTGATACTTTATCTGTACGTGATGCAGCATTCATTAGCCGCATTCACAAAGTCAATTTGTTACACTTCTGTAGCGCCTTTATTCCACCTTGCCGCTTTTATTTCATTCTGCCGCTATTACAGGACTTCTTGGCTACACCTCTGAGCTGTGAGTGCTCTGCAAAATGCTGATCTGGGGCACAATAATGGCTGCAAAACTCTGCGCAGAAGATAAACCAATCAGTGCATCACAGAGAGAGTGAGCGATGGCCTGTTGTAAGAACAACATAGCCAATGAAATTTCAAGAGTGTAGTGACAAAATGGACAAAAATGGAGTAAAAAGCAAACTGAAATACCATCGGGTTTGGCATTGGGAGAGTGGAGGCTAAATAGACGAGACTTGTTATGAACTTTGTCATTTGACTTGGGGTGCATGACACTTGGCATACCCTGATCCTGTGCTTATCATCCTGGGGAAGCCACCATCTGCTGAGGCTGACCTGGCGTCTCCCTCCTGCAGCAGCAACTGCAAAACTGAGACCAAGGTTGCTGTATATGTCCAACACAGACTTCAGAATTGGACTCAAGAATCTCTTAAACTTGCATTATGGAGCACATGCTTCATAATGCAGTCTAACACGCAACACCTCAAATGTATGTTTAGTCCAGTGAAAGTATCCAGTCAGACTTCGTTATCATCCACAGGTCAAAGCTGACAGATCTTTGCAATCAGGCAGACACGTCGGACATACCAGCTGCTCAGTTTGTGATTAGACCTTCGGCTTAGCTCACCCACACGCCACTCTAATACCTTTTGCGCACTATTGACCTGTTTGTCCTGGGAGTGGGCTGCCGCTCTGCTTGAGCGCTTGACACATAAACACAAATACGAATGTTTGTGTAGTTTTCACAGATGTGCACACACATACCAACACGCATGAGGAGCCATCTGCCAGATGCATTAGCCGTCTACAGATCCCCGGGTCACTTCAGGCTCAGCTATCATAGCAGGACGCCGAGTGTGTGGTTGAGTTCATGAAGGGGGAGCAGATAATTTTAACTTCCAGCCAAGAAGTCCTCGTTTCTCAGAGAGGAGTCACTTAAACATGCACGCGAACAAGTTTAAGAGCTTACTTGATTTGATTTTACTTAATAGGCTTTGAGCCTGATCAAACAGTCTGAGTGTACCAATGTCACCTCTGAGCCAAGACACAAATCTTGGAGGAAGTGATGTAGATTCCAATATAACCATTTTATTTATGTTTTGTGCAAAGTTAGGTGTTTGTGAATCTGCCAAAGCCTCTAAATCAGATTTAGATGGATTTGCTCAGCGTGGTCCAATAAAGTCAACACGACTGATCTGATGACATACCGTTGTAACGGAAAGAGATTTGGGGCTAAAATTGTATATAGACTTTCTGAAGCCCCGCAGTACTCGCAAAATATCAAATTTAATGTACACTAAAAATATATGTATATATTTATGAACAAAATTGTCATGTGAAGAGCAAAAAGGCATTTAATGTTTTAATTTTTTTCTTATTCTGTCTTTTAAAGTATAAAAAACATAAGAAGAAGGTATATCTCATGATCAGAGCTTGACAGGTGCTCTGGCTCTCTTCAACGCAGGTCACGTTTGTGCAGGTGCTGCTGCACCAGGATCTGCTGTTTTCTCTGAAACTGTTTCCTAAAAATTACTCATCTCTATCTAGGCTTGTTTCTTGTCACAACAAATGTGGGGAGTGGTGGAGGAGGAATCCACGTTTGAATTTTACCTTTTTGGATACAAGTTCATCTTGAGGAAATGCAGCTTTTTAAGTCCCACAGTAATTCTTAATACCTTACAAACTCACCCATGTTGCTGTAAATGGTCTGATTTTGTTTGGTGTGACTCCATACCTGCTAGCGGATGACACAAGAGCGTCTCCTCCAGTTCCGCTCAGTTTTGCCGGAGCAATAGTTAAGAACAGGACGAGCTAATGATGCAAGCTTGCGTTCAGATGCTGTTTCATCAACACCTGAAATGAGGCATTTTTAATCAGAATGAATATATAATAACTTTAGTTGGTATCATAGGTTAGTATGAGCTATATAAAAGAGGTAGCTTATATAATTACATTATATATAACTATATATTGTTACAAAACTATATAATAATAATAATATGGTATTATTATATAATAATATATAATATCGATGTCCATATTGTTAACAATAAAATGATGCACATCATTTGTAATGCTCATGACCTTGAATAGGAAGATGGATTTTTATTATGCTTATCAGTAACTGAAACATCTGCTTCATATAATAACACAATAAAACTTGTCAAACTTTCTATCTGAATCAGCAAAGCTCAAATCATCAGCTGTACACACGGAGTCTGGTTTATTTTTACTTATTAATTACAAAAAAGTTGAATATGTTGTATATTTCTTATATACAACAACTACAAATACACTTATTAGACATGAATAATAAAGGTTGAAAAACAGAAGAGGACAAGGAAAAACTGCAGCACTGTTGACAATTACTGTCTTCTTTGCTGAAAGTGAGTTTTTTCAACCTTTTCAGTCTTAAATTTAATTTATTCCACAATTATAACCTAAGATTGTGAATCAGTTGCTTTTACAGAAGCCCCTTGGGTCAGATTGAGCTGTTAAAGATAATCGTAATCCAACAAAAGAGCTGAAAAAAATGACTTTCTTGCAGCATGTACTGCTGATTTCAAAATGCCAAAAAAAAGAAATGTCGCAACGCAGTCTGACGCTCATATCACCATGCAGTCATCTGCTTCTATATGGGTTTTCAGAAAAATGTTTATGGTTGCATAAAGGACTTGTTGATTTCAGCAGTCAGTCTGACTCATTTTCAACAGCAAAATGTGGACACGCATCAGTACAGCACTGACATGTCACACCAAAGTCCAACAAGTGCTCCTCTAACAAACAAGCCACATAACGATCTTAATTTTACTGAACAAAGAGGTTGCTCCTAATAACGCCTCGATGTTTCTGTCACTGTCTCATCACCATGTGTTTTTCATGTACTATATATATACTGTATGTATATATATGTACACATATATATTGTGTTTGCTGTTCCATCTCTGTTATTATTGGTGCAAGAAAGAGGAGACATTTTCAATCAAATCGGATGAAACAAGGAATTCAAAAGAAAACCAGACACAGGGGCGTACTGTATAACAACTGGAGAATTTCAAACAGAAGAGAGAAGTCATTTTTTTCCCTCCCTGATCTAAGACTTGTTAATGAGTTATCAAACATGGACTTTAGTCCTCAGCGATCACTCTATTGTCAGTGTCTGACTGGTGCTGTAATCGCTTCTCTTTTGGTTTACCGTATATCATCTCTCTGTTGTTACACTTGCCCTTTTAGAGGCATGTGTAACATTAGAAGCCAACAACTTCCCTATATTAAGTTCCTCAGAGAAATGCTGCGCTGGATTTCTGTGTGGATCTGATATCTCTTTGACTATGTACTTTATCACCGCAGGCTGTATTGATTGCGACCGAGCAAGTGGGTAAATTAATAAATATTGAACTCCTTTATAAGTCGGGAGGAGACAAATGAAATGTACATTTGCTTTTTTCTTAAAGTTAACTCACTCACTACACTCAGAGGACTCCAAACAAAGCCTCCTCAGTGAAGTGCCTGAGGCTCCGTATAGAAGCGAGCTGTATGGGGATGAGTAGCGTGTGAATCACACTTGGTTCCCAGACGCATGTTTGCTCCAGACTTCACCTCCCCCTCCGTCTTCTCTCTTCCCTCTAATGACCTCCAACAGGTCAGCACGTCTTTATATCATGCCAAGTGTCAAAAGACTAGGGAGCTGCATGTAAGGAAAGCTGTTTGTTTTAGGTGTGTTCACGTTACCTTTTTCATCTTTTACATGCGTTCATGTCACTTATAAGTGTGAGACACTGTTTTAGATGACCATGGTTTACATCTGGTTAAATTATGGTTAGAAAATCATTTTTCCTGGTTATAAGACTGTGATTTTAGGTATTATTCAGTAGGATATTCCCACTGTCTGACATCTTATACATTGTCAAATAAGCAGCTATTTTCACATATCGTCAATATCCTAAATTTAAAGAAAGCATTGGTAAAGATTCAGATCAAAGACATTCTTGCTGTATTAAAAAAATGTAAGGGTGCAGTGATGTGGTTAAAAGACGACCGATGTATGCATTTAAAATACTATAATTACAACTACAGCATATACATATATACATTTATGGTATGTATGTAGTGCAGTTTCATGAGATAAAAGTCTGAGCCCGGTTCAGCTATTATTCTGGACAATTTGGCCAGAGGCTCTTGCATTGGCACCTCCGCTCTCTGGCAGAGTGGCTCCTTTCAAATGAATGAGAGAGCTGCATTTTTCTCACAAGGATACTGTTGCTCTGAACACCGTTTAACTGTAGTAAAGGATTGAGGTCTTTACATATTAACATTTTAGAATTAGATAACATTGGTGAAGGAATGCACTTTGTGATAGATAGGTTGTTTTTTTTTAGTATTTACACTTTTAAACTGTGTTGTTGTGAGTGAATTAGGCCCTGCTTCGACTTTGCACTCACATCTATCCTTAGAAATCAGTTCATGTGTTCACACCAGCTCTAAAATGTAAACCTAAATGTGGTCTGTGGGACTGACGTTTGACCTTTCTACTATACATATACATATACATACATATATATATATATATATATGTATGTATATGTATATATTTCCTGAGTGAATCTGTCTTGAAGCACGTTGAAACCGTGCTAGAGTTGGCTTGTGATCACATTACCGAGGACGCATTATGATGCCAGGTCTGAACGGGGTCATACACATTCATCAAGGAGATGCACGGTGATGCGATAGCTCTAACACGGTTACCATAAAGTTCAAAAACTCCCAGTTGGACTGGAACTTTTCCTTGTTGAGTTTGCATGTTCTCCCTGTGCTTGTGTGCATTTTCCTCCCATTACTCTTTCCTCCTGCATTTATTTCAGGTGGACTGGTGATTCCAAAAATAACCGTAGAAGTAAGCGTGATCAAAGTGTTAAAAAGGATGAAGCTGGTAGAACAACAGATGGATGCTTTCAGGATTAGTTGAACTGGAATATATGCACATACAGTGTGTTTGCTGATGAAACGCTGAAATATTAGGCTACGTTCGTTTAATAGATTGTCCTGGTGTAGAAAAAGGCTGAGCTGATTGCACACATAAATAGCATCTCAACGTGACTAACCACGTCCATTCACTTCGCGAAAATTCTCTTGTGAAATGGGTTTGGTATCCCTCCCATTCATAGCTATTTTCCTTGGTACAAAATGTACCGGACCAGTTGCAATGGGTGGGAGTGCAACCACAATTCAAAAACAACAACATGTCAGCTTATAACATTGGATAAAACATTTACTGGCGCTTCTACATTTCATTTTGGACATGTTTTGTTGACCCCAGTGCAATTCCTTATATCACATACTTTGTTTGTCTGATTGGTTGTACTCCTACCCAATGGTGCATTATGGTACTGCCTCTGGAAATCCAAGTCGAATGTAAATGAACCAGAACTGAATCTTTGTATCAAAGAGGACAATAATTAGGCTGGTAAATAGAGTCTAAACATTATTATGATTTTATTTCAATCCATTTAGCTTGAAATAAAATCCCACTGATTTCTTTCTTATGTGTGTATTTCTTAATAATCATCCCTCCTGATTGTTGTTTTAAATGTCTGTTAAGCACTTTGAGTTTCTTTTGCTTCATGAGGTGCTATATGAATAAAGAATTATTATTATTATTGTTATAGTTATAGAAATGAGGTGTAGCAAGAACAAAAACCTGGAATTTTCAGAAAAGACAACATAAAATCTGAGGGCAATGAGAGCACAGTAGGTTAATTTAATGAGAGTAGAAGCAGACTGATGTAATTACAAATACAGAGATTGAAAATCACTCCCTGTAGAGGCACAATCTGGGCGTGTTTCTGCTCTGTCTTAATCTTTGCTTGTTAAAGTGTTTTAAAAGACACAGACTGACTGGGACAGAGAATGGTGCTAGAGAGGCGGGTGTGTGGTAAAACTGTAAACAAGACGCTGACATTTTCAGCATGTAAAAATAGCCAGTCATGTTTTCAGAAATAACTTCTGACTGCCTGGGGGGAAAAAAAATGAAAATGGGATATTTGGATGGCTTTACTTTTCATTTTATTTAAAGGTTGAGGTTTAGTGCTGTGTTTATGCTGCAACTTTATACCTGTATCAGAGTGTACCGACTTTAGTCGTGGCTGTTCTAAGTTTAGATGAGGGTTTTGTTTTTGTTTTTTTTACCCCATCTCTGCTAATCTGCCTCATACATCAGCATGAATGTGGTCAACTGTGATGTATGACAGGAAGCCAAGGTGTCTGCTTCAGTAACGTTCTAATGCAGAAGTATTATTCTCATGATTTAAGCATGAGTGCAGTTTTAAAATGACAAAACAGTTACCCTATGGTGGCAGACAAAGATATCTGAAATATATTTGACATTTCACATCTTGTCAGGCTCTCTGAAGCAACTCGATCGCTAAACCTAGAAATTCCTCACAGGTTTACTAAACTCGGGTCGGATTGCAGGGAACTTGTTAGTCCACCGACGCCTCACGCACTTTATGTTGAACCAGAACCAGAGACAAAGAGCCCTGAGTTTAGTCTGCACAAGCTACAAAGTCTTTGTTTACATGCCTTGTCTTAGGAACAATCACGTCAGCGCAGAAACCAGGTAGCGGCTTTGAACAGGAAACATTTCAGGGGTCAGATTTCCTAAACTAGACTGGAATGAAGGTATTCAACATTTCAGTTCCTTTTTATTTATCTGTCAACTGCTTTCAGCCAACGACAGCAGTTTATCTTGCTGCAAAACCACAGGCCTGTTTTTGAGAAACACATGCAGCCTCAGAGGCATTAATATGAGATAAATTGAAAGAAGTAAATATGGTAGGACTGGTAATACGCAGCAGCATGCCACAGTGCAACATTTTTCAGCAGCGAAGGCAAATATGTCTGAGTGTAAACCAGACTAGATTCTTAATGAGGTGTCAGAGGAGAGGAATCTCTCATGTCTCCTGGTAACCCTGTGATGATTTACAGACTTGTTTTACATTTACAAGTTTCACACAGAGAGGGGAATCTGCAGGCCGTCCCTCTCTGATCAGACTGTCTCCTCTGCATTCAAATCAGCCGTCTTCTCTTCAGCTGCTGTGGCAGTAAAATCATCACTCTGGAGATAATTATCATCACTGCAGCAATCATCACATACCTGCCCCTTGATCTCTGACCCACACGGATGTGAACAGATAAATAACGCAAACTCAGGATGTGAGGTGAAGCATTAAGACTGGGAACAATAAACTCTTTTCAAGGTTTAGGGAAATGTTTGGGACTAAAATGACTTTCTCATTATGGTTTGAAACGGGGTAAACATTTGCAGCAACTGGATAGGATCCCTACAGACAAATCAAGGTAATTTCAACTTTGTAAGTGTTCAGAAAGCGTATAAAGAGGACTGTTTGCGCATGCATCTCTGTCGAATCACACCCACCTTCTTAAATTTTGCCTAAATGTCAATAGATGACATAGACAGTTATGTCAACAGACACCCCCTCTAACACTTGTCTATTTTGCCATAAATGTCCAAATACTGATCAAGTTCTACGGAAGCAGAGGTCATGAACTTTCTTCCTTTTCCGCCTGCTGACAGCAGTTTGCACAACATTCAGACTTAAGATGGTGGTGACTGGAATGAGATACCAGGTGAGACACTGCCTTTACAAATAGTCCTTTCTATACCCCCATAAAGTTAAAATGACCTCATTTTGTCAACTATCACACTGGTGTAGTGACATTTTTAGTCTCGTCAGAGGCTTGAAATGTTCATTTATTATAACAATGGTCGATTTATTGGCATTTTGCTGCAAACACAGTTTCTGTTCTCAGCCACGCCTGCTTTGATTCACATGGTTGTGGACTCTAAGAGAAGGTTACGTTTCTTATCTTTTAATAATAGACCCAGAGTCTGGAATGCTCCTTCAATGAACTTTTTAACTAGTGGTCTTTCCCATGAAACACCTCTCAGCTCACCATTAATTGCAATGCATGTCATTTATCTTTTTATTTTTCATTTTGTTAGTACAAATATAAAGGAGAGGATGTCTAAATCTCAAAGATGTGATTCAAGTATCTCATTTAAACTGTAACAAAGTGGGAATAAACTGGTAGCTTGTCTCTCATTATACATGTCATCTCAGTTAGAGGTGCTATTTTATGACATAGGAATCGTAAAATAGACAAAACAAAACAAAACCAGATGTCTTGTATACAGTAAAAGTAAGCTTCTGGTATTGTATATAATAACATGTGGTCTTTTAATTTAATATGCTAAGAAACCCTGAGTCATATTAAGAAAGATATCCACCCTTACTTCAATGAAACAGACATCATGTTGTGTCTCAGTGTGTGCATTAATCACAATTACTCTTTAATGACATGGAACTGTGCTGGGACAGAGGTCTCGGAGGAGATGCAAGGATGATGCATTTACCCCGTCTGCACCCAAACACCTGCCCACCCATTTAAAAAAAGAGGAGGGGTGAAGACACCAGAGAAGAGGATGAGAGAGGAGGAGACAGTCACCTTAATTCATTTTTGCGATCAAATATGATTTAGTTTTCTTTCTGGTGCTTCCAGACCAGCCTTTGTCTCAGTATTTCATGCTTAAATTGATATAGCAAGAAGAGAACTTATAACAGCTGCTTTGATTATTGAAAAAAATGGCAAAAAAAGAAAGAAATGTAAAAATGATTGCCATTCAAATATAATGTCTGTTAAAGGTATCAAAATAAATATTTTCAAGTTGCAACATAAAACTTTTTAAAACAATTAACACACATTATAATATTACGTTTTAAGTATTCTATGCGATGGGCAAGGATGATACTTTGATGTGGCAGCTTAGACCTCATGTGTGCTTGCTCGGTCATCAATAATGTAGCAGGGCCACATCTGGCCATCAGAGCCGCCCTGCTGATGGCAGGTTCACCACACTTGTGCTCAGATAATGTCCTAAACACGGAGAATATTTCTACCTTCAAGGTATCACAAAGTAGTCTTATTCAAGTAAATTCAATTCAATGCAGTGTGCTTGTACAGCCCCAGTTCTGTATAAAACTTCAGAATACAGAAAACTACAGAATAAAGACAAATTTAATGCTGTCCAGCCAAGTTTCTATGGATTTCATTGAATTCATTCCATTTCAAAGAGAGTTCATAATCAATATTCATACCATGTCAGTTCATAAAATCATACTAATTGCATTAAATCTTATTTTCAATGCAGTATGCCGTCTCGAGCAAGCACGAGGCGACAGTGGAGAGAAACAAAACCTCCTGCAGAACCAGCCATTTGCCTGGACCGTTTTTTTTTTTCACTTTAATACGTCAGTCTCAGTTTCATTTGAACAAATTACCTTTTACCTGAAAAAAAGCTATTTGAGACCTGAGAAAATAATGTCAAGAAAAAGAGAGAATAAATCTCAGTTAGCAATGTAAAGTGACCCGCTTCACCTATAAAGAGAACAGTTGGGCCAAACGTTGCAGACTTTTCTTTGTGCTGCTTTTAACATAAGCACATTTGCATATTCACACGTCATGTGTCATGTAGTCAAACGGTGAGTGACTGCGGTTTTATGCAGCATGTTAGCCATGTTGAGCACGAGCAAAATTAATTCTGAAGAAAGGTTTCTAGAAAAATTCTTAGTACGAGAAAAAGAAGAATGAAAGAAGGAATGCTTAAAACACAGACTGTCATGGTCTTGGGATTTTGAATTTGAGTCTTGCTCTTTTATGTTTTTTCAGATTTACGTCTTTTAAGGTTTTGGTTGTTGGTTGTGGAGTTTAATTGTGCTCTTTTGCTTTTGTGGCCCTTTTTAAATGGTACCTACTCAGCTCGACTCTACCCTGCTTACTAGGTCATAGTACCAGCTTGTACCTCCTTTTTTCACTCCTACTTGGCTGGGGTTCTAACCGAGCTGAGTCAGGCTGAAAATACAACGTCACCAGGATGCAGGTCACTGATTGGCCAGAGCGTGACGTCACTGATGAGTCTTGACGGCGACTCCTTCACACCTGCCATATTTAAAATTCTGCAACGGCAACTGCAATTTACTTTACTTTTACAACTTTTACAACTAAACGTTGATATGGCGAAAAATGGCAAGCAAGCCTTCTCTGTGGTGCAACGAGGACACCTCAATGTCCTACATTGTTGTTGTCGCATACGTGATCGGAGTTGTTGCATATAAAGACGTCACCATGTTTCGTATTGCTTTACCATGAAGACCCGACCCACACTGAGGTGGTACTGAAGTGTAATGGAAAACAACTGAGACCGAGACGAGTAGAGTTGAGGTGAGTCGAGTCAAGATGAGTAGGTACTAGTAGAAAAGGGTCATTGGGTTCATGTTTTGGGATTTGTTAGACTTCCTGTTTTATTTTGAATGTCTTATTCCTTGTGTTTGAGCTCTTGTTTGACTTCCTTTATTTCAGACTTGTGTGTAGTTAGCCTCTCTGTCCACATATTGTCCTGTTTTTCTGTCCCTCACTGCTCAGAATTTACCATTCTACTCATCGTTTGGGCCATCTTGCTCCCTGTGTTCTTCATGTTATGGATTTTTGCTGTTTGGGATTTTTTTTCAATATTCCTTTTTTTCTTTGCATTGCTTGTGCTTTCTGTCAAAGTTTTGTTGAAATAAAAAGACTTTGTTTCTTTGTATCCTGTCCTCCAGTCTCCTGAATTTGGCTCCTCTACTCCTAAAAAGCCTGACTCAGTCATTAAGACTTGTGTCCATTTTAATAATTCAGATGAGCATCATTTTTTCCTCGCGGGACTTGAAGAGCCGGCAGGGGAAGTGGCTCGCCAACACCCTGTCCACCCAGGAGATTCCATTAACTGTCACTGCATTAGGGTGATGAGGACACCTGCTCTCTCTTACAGCTTTAACCAGACACCGAATGAAGGTCGGCAGCGTTTATGATTCTAAAATAAAACGTGGTGATTAATAATTATGTATGTTGAGGGAGGAAGCGACAAGCAGTGAGATTAAACTTTAATTGCAGGAAGCTCAGACTGGAGTTTCATATACCATGAATAATAACTGCAACTACTGCAGCAGCTTCTATTATTTCATACTTCTACAAATAATTTACAACAGAAGTCCATGCTGTGAAAGAAACTTACTGGGTTCTTCCTGTGAGATAGAGTCAAATATCAATAAGGCTCTCATGCTGGCAGCTGAATATAAACTTACAACATATTTGACAGTCCTACTTTGAATTTTGGACCAGACTGAAATAATCCAGCAACAACTACATTAGATTGCATCAGATTCAAAAATGATCAGAAGATGCACAGTAAAGGCAAAGTCCAAGGGGCTTTCAAAGCGGGACTTCTCTGGTCCTTATAAGTTCCTGAAAGTTTTTATTGATGGGTAATGGAAGCATTCATACATGACCAAGGTCTTATAAATGTACACCAGAACCCCAGTAATGGAAGCCCACCTATAGTACAAAAAAACTGCAAATGCCCCGTCCAATGTTCCACACGAGTCACAAATGCACCAAGGTGAACTAAGTTCCCTCACACCTAAACCTGATTAAAATGCTTGCGCACGTGCAACTTGGGCCTGCATTAGAAGGTGAAACCTGCTCTTCTTTTTCACCTTTCTGCAGACCCTGACTGACCACCGTAGCTCAAGCTCATAGATGTTAGGGCGGAGTCAGGCTTATCTAACAGTTCTTTATACCTTGAAGGTTTAACATTCTAACTCCTTCAGTTCAGTAAATTTCTAAATTTTATAATGTATCACCCACAGTTGGTGCATAATCCACAAATAATTTCCACACTATTTTACATAGTCCACGCACACACCCACATACACGATAGACAATGCCAAACTAGTGATTAATGAGTTACAGTAACCATCCAACCATGCTTAATGAGAGCTGTAAAATGGAGCAACGTGGAGTTCCAAAGAAAAACATTCCTGTGATGCACGAGAGTCATATTAGGGTGCCCACACACAACTTTTAACACAATCTGACAAAAGCAAAAAGAGACATAGTCTTTTTTTTTTTGCGGCTGGCATGTTTGATCCATAAAACACTGTCCACATGAGTTTCAATGAAAAATGTACATAAAATAAATTATGACCACAAATTTCCTATCACCCCACAAAGGAAATGCTGGCCTTGCTCCCACACAAACTTTCTGATCCTTTACTCATAAAGAGCAAACCGTTTTCCATCAATATCCACCAACAGAAACCACAAAGCGCGTTGGCTTCACATATCAAACAGCCTCCATATTAACAGCAGGGCGAGGAAACCCACAACAATGGCAGGAATATTAAATGCAGAGCTGGCTTCAGTCTGCTGCACTCAGCAGAATGTAGAAGAGTCCGGTCACATTATCGCTGAGAAGGAGAGACAAACTGCTGGGTCATGAAATATGTAGAGTTTGAAAAATAGATTGCATATTATGAATAAGAATCGTGGAAAGGAAAGTGACGATACAGAACAGCTTTACATCCCCTAATGCCTTATGAATTACAGTGGTTTCCTCCTGTCTGTTTTGGATTTCAAAAACAGCTTCCCATGAAACACTGAGACACGAAGAAGCCCCTGTTGTATCTGGGTTCAACAAGTAAACCGAAAACTACATTAGTTGCTTATTTATACAAAACAAACCTGTACAGGGTTTGTAGTACAAACAACTGCTGAACAAAGGGGGACAATTTGGCAGCGTGTCCCACTTTTATGATTACTGCTGTGGAAGAAAAAAGCAGGCTCAGGTTCTGAGGATGGTGGGTGGTCTCAATAAAACCACCTCTTCTCTTTTCAATCTGCACTTTTTTCTTTTCCTTTTTAACTAATTTTCAGTCTCTTGACCTCAGAGCCAAGGAGGGCTAAGAAAGGAGGGCTTTGCTGCTTAATAAGCACCTGTTTTGGGGGTAGAGCAGAAATTCCTGTCTGGGTTCTGTGTGTGTGTGTGGTAAAACCCCATCACAACACACACTGCTGATTACTTGTCATTTGCTGATAGAACAGCCACAGGTGCTGGTTTTTCCTGCTTTATTATTCAGAGGGTGCTCAGTTGGGGATTTGGCCAAACCAGAAGCAAATATTTGGCCACTGTCAAGTCAAGTCAAGGAACAAATGGCAGTTTAAGATGAGCCAGAAAAATTTTTATTGCTTGTTATCTGAAAACAAGAGATGTTTATGCATAAACAAAATGGAAAATGAAGTTTGTATGTGTGCAGACATGCTGCAGAATTATCATTCCATTCAAAAATTTATTTTTTTGCACACAAATTGCAGGTTAGAAAGAAGCTTATCAAAAGCAGTTTTGCCAAGAGGTCAGTTTTTGCCATGCTTAATGAGAGATGGAAAGCACTTTTCCAAAGATCTCTGACATGACAAAGATCTAACTCATGTCTGATCAGCTGTTTCTGCTCCTCAAGAGGAGACACTGAGTCCAACTTAAATACATTCATCAAGACCTTCATCTGTTCCTCATACAAAGCCAAGGAAACAGGTTTTGTTCATCTTTTCTTTCATGCTATTTATTGTCCTCGGTCGTAACCTCCTTGTATAGTAAATAAAGCCACAAATAAAGCCTATTTTTCTTCCTTTTTTTGTTCTGTGATATTTAAAAAAAAAATCGCTTAAAACTTGTCTGTTAAATATATGACAGTACTTACCTGTCTGGCCATGGTAATTCTTTCCCTCTTTGCTACAAAGAATTAATTATTTCCACCAAATTAAACCACAGAACTGAGTGATGAAAAAGAAATGTGACATAGGCAGAGACCAAACAGACCAGTACCAGACCAGACATCAAAAATGGCGTCCAGTGAAGTGGGAATGCAGATGAAAGATAAATGATGGTGTTAATAGCAAATCTGAGGCATCTTGGTTGTTTGGACTGGTGGTTTTTATGATGGTCCCTTTTGGTACCTTTTTGTTAATTTGCATATTTCCCTGCAAAGTAACATCAAATAAATAGTTTGGTGCCAATATAGCCAAGGCCCAGAAAAAAAAGCAGAAGATTTTCAAATTATGCAGTCATGAATTATGACGCAATAGTACTGATGAGAAAGATAAGTTAGGTCATCTGTAAGTGCATGTTTGTGTTTTAAGAAGCGTCAGACTTAAAATGATAATTGCCACTATCTGGAAAGGTCTCAGATGTCAAAATGTCCAATAATAATAGGGTTGATATTTATTCTCTTTGAGATGAAAATCCATAATGGTAAACGTGGTAGAAAGCTTAAATGTGTTGAAATTACATGATGAAAGAGCGACACTGTGATTTCAAAGTTGTATTCCTTTATGATTTATATGGCAAAAATTATTATGATAGTGTTTTAACAATGCAACAGCAATTCAGTTTGTTGTGTCTTGTGAAAAAAAAACATGAGAGCACAGAATTAAGATTTTGGAACAGTATTTCTTTTATAAAAGAACAACAAAAAAACAAAAACAAAAAACAGTTACAAATCCTAAATATTCTGCTTTTACCAGCTTTATTTCGCTTGATGTGAAGGAGCTGGCAGAAATGATTGGATCCTGCTTGCAATCCCCTTGTTTACAAAAGAAAACATTGCCATGAAATTATTTACTTATTTATTTTAATGGAATTGCTGGGTTTATTTGATATATTGGCTTTTAGGTTTTGTGAACTTGACATCGACAAAAAGGATGCTGCGATGGAGGAAACAGCCGCTGACAGAGAGCTGTTGAGTCCAAAATGGATCTAGTTTAATTGTGTTGTGTTATCTATTTCAGGATCTGCTGTTTAAGCATAAACTGAAACAGTAATATCAGATGTTTCTATACTAACTGTAATACAAAATATAGTAAGAGTAAAATCACAAGGTCTAAGCTATGCCTGCAGTTGACCACGATACGTACGTGCATCTCATGTACGCGTGACATTCCTTTTCGACATGAACAACTGATGCGTCAAACCAATACAGTCACATGGCGACATATATGTTTTTAAACGGCAAGTCTAGTACAAACCTAACAGTGATGTATGGAGAACAGGAAGGAAGAGATGAAACAATCAAGAGAATAAATCCTGAGTGATGTTGCAATAAGATCATCTTATTGCACAAACCTCAGCAGAGAGGATATTCACCGCGGACACAGTGATACAACAAAAAGCAGAGTAACTTCTGGCTCGTTCTTCTTCAGAGTAAAAGTGAAAGCTGTTTAACTTCACATCATCTAAAGTAGGACAGAGGAAGCGGAGCAATAAAGTCGATTGCTCTGGGAACACATGATTGCTTTCCTAACTCAGTGGAAATGCTGAATCAGAAAATGAGCTATGTGCAATTACGCGGGCATTCAGCAACAAGGGATGACAAAGAGATTGAGTGCCAGTTGGAAGAGGGAGAAAAATCAGTGTAATTGTTTTAACAACCCATAGATGAGAAAATAGATAGACTTTTTTTTTTTAAGTTCATTTTGTTTTCAAGTCTGTTTATTATTTACTGTCCATGATCCTGTAATTGACTGAACAGGGGCCATTTGCAGGAATTTGTTTTAACAGACTATGATTTAAAAAAAACAAACTCCATTTCCGGTTTCAAATTTGTGGTTTGGAGTTGGTTCTGTCAATTCTTGAGTATGCTGTCTTCAAATTATTACAAATATAAAGAAATGTAATAACTGGAGCTTTGTGACCATCATTCACCATGGCAACACCAAGTAAATGGAAATGCTTTTATCGCAATCACGTGGTAAATTTGAGCACATCTTTCTAAGTTGAAGGAAGATGACTGCAGCGCTGAAGGAAAGGCAGTTAACTTGGGAGAAACTCTAGAGCGAGTGAATATGTAAATATTTAATGACTGTTTTATTATGACATGACTGATAAGTAGTGGAATGTAAGTGTGTTATATCTAAAGTTGACTTTTCATGGAGGTAAATCCTACCATCCAAAAAAGAAAGAAAAAAAGAGAACTTAGCTGAAGCTGAAGTATAAAAACATCATTCAGACAGGTAATTCATATATAACAGGCTTGGTTGTACTCACTTTAATAAAATTTTGCTTTAGCAAAGGAGAAGTCATTTAAGGAGGAGTCATTCCAATGGGAATATGAACTCCTGTACATTTAGTCACATCAGGAAATCTTACGGGCAAATTATTTTCGCAAAGAGTTGGAAGCAGTATTAAAAAGTTATTTTAAGTCATTAATTATATAGACTTCTTCTTTGATGATAGCTAAAATAGCTACTGAAAAATAGACAACTACCCCGCTTGTGGAAATATGCCCACTGGCAATGTATGAAAAATAAAATCATGTACGTAGATTATGTAACTGTGCTGAAAAACAGTTATGAAATTCATCAGACTATGCCAATGTATCCAATCCTCAACATACTTTTCCAACTCAAATGTAGACCATCCTCTTCAATCAATAAAAGGACGTGTGATTGTTCAGACATCTCCAAAATGGATGTTATACGATTGATTATCTAATAAAATTAGTCCTATTTCAGCTTAATGAAGCGGAGAAGACTGAGAGAAATGGGGCATGAGGAATAAAATCTACTTTCCTTTTGTTTTTTACTGTGGTAACAGGCACATAAAGTACCTAAGTTTCTGAAAAAGGCCCTGAATTAACCCTCCTTGTTGGGGTTAACTTGCTCAGAGTTCCCATGATTTCAGTTTGTACTGCTTTCTGAAACACGACTCAGATGGTCTTCGCATTTTTGAAAAATTTTACTTCCAGCTTGTGGGGGGAAAGGGAACTCCCATCCATTCAATTATCAGTATCCTGTGTTTACATAGTGCCTTTGATTCATTTTCAGCATTTCACTGTAAGTGTAACATCTGCTTAAGCATATTGTTTTCCTGCTGGTAACACTTTTGCTGGACAGCCGCTCTGCATTCCTGCATAATCAGAAACTGTAAACAGTTTAAACAGAAGCATAGATGTGAATCCCATTCGGTGTTTATGATTTCCTTCAGACCTTTGGGAACTGCTCCATTTGGTCTGCAGTCTTAAAAGTTTTATATGTGACAGTCTCATCCTCAGTCTTTAAAGCTCTAAATTAATGAGCTGTTTGATAAGAACCCTACGGTACAGCCAAATATAGTAATGCGTATGAGGTTGAGCAGGCTTTTATTGCTCAGATAGGCAGTCTCATGGCTACTTTAGAAGCTGATTGGGCTTTATATCACAAGCATCTTGCTGTATTACAAAGTAATAAACATGATTCATTCTCAACTCAAAAAACTTGGCTGTGAGCTACACATCAAATGCAGAGTGGACTATAATGTAGTGCACAAGTCCTCTTCGTTACATTTGCTCAGTTCAATGCAGATCAGCCACTCTAATGGATTTTAAATATGTAGGACGGTTATGTAATTGCATAATCGTCATTTTGGCTAAGACCATCACCAGAATCAAGCTCTGATAGACCCTCAACCAAGACCCTGGTGGAGGGTCAACCCTTAACTAGCCCAGAAGAAGAGGGTCTTGGTGAACCTGAGTTGGAGCTTTTCAGTTTACTTTTCAGCTCCAGCAGCACTGGTTCAGATTTTGTTTCAGCAGTGACATCTGAAATGAGGCTAGATGGACATATTCAATCATAATGTTAACTTTAGTTAATATTATAGGTTAGCATGAGCTAAGCTAAATTAGCTAGCTTGTTTGGTCTTAGGTTAGATGGACATGATCCAGCCAGTTGCTGAGGTTGTTTGTTCTACCCATTTGCCCATTTTTGGATTAACCAGTCAGTTCCTACCAAGGTGGAGTTGCCTAAAGCCCCCCCTCCAAAAAACAAAACATAGCAAAACAAAAAAAGACAAAAAAAACAAACAAACAAAAAAAAACAATCTTTAAAAACACTAATCAGAAAGTCCCTGCATGACATCACATAGGGTTTGTCCAGTTCTTTGTATAAAGTCTATGGATGTCTATTGAGATGACCTTGTAACTTTGAGACTTTGTGAGTTTGAGATACACAGAAACATATTGAGGTAATTCAGTAGAGGAGTTGAATGAATGTTGGAGGTGCATGATGGCAATGAGCAAACCTAACTATCTTTAATATTATTTAAGATTATCACTGACACCATAATTTACACAATACTCTTTTTTTCCAGATGTATGTGAAGAAAGAAACAAAGAACATGAAAAGTAATTAATAGGAGGAACAGTAACACCAGTACATCCTTTTGTCAGTATTGTATTGATGTATTGATTTATTTTTATAGAATGAACCAGAGGAGGTTCTGCTCACAGAAAACTACAATTCTTGATATTGCTCCAGTTTAAGCTATGAGAACTTGAGGAGACAACCTGAGAACCAAGACAACATACAGACACTGACAAACATTTAGCCAGACACAGGTGTTGATAAGAACAACAGAGAAGAACAAAGAAAGTTACAAACCAGGGAGAGTAACTTCAAAATAAAGCAGGAACTAATCACCAGACAACAAAAGAGTACAAGTAAACAATCAGATTTCACACGGTCAGCATAAAAAGCATCAAACTGAAGAACCCCCTAAAATTTTTATGACACATAAAAACAAGAAAAAGGAAATCTTTCAAAATATAACGTAGCATATTTAGCTATAATACTACTTACCTGAATATTTGGATGAAAATGTAACTGCAATAGATATTGTTCTTGATATAATTCTGTTTCATGATGTTTTTTGCTGGACGGTGCAGTGATTTCTGCTTTCTTGCTTCACAGCATGCCGGTTCCTGAGTCATTATGGCCTTTCTATTTGCCTGCATGTTCCTCCTGCAACTCTGCCAATGACCTTCCAATGGCTTCCTCTTACAATCAGAAGACGAAATAGTGGTGACTATAAATCGGATACAGGCATAAGCGAGAGTATAGCTGCTCATCTAGCTGTATAAACTCAGTGATGTAAAGGTGGGAACTGTGCCTCTCTATATGTGATCAGGAGTGGAGAACAGGTAGGTGAATGTTTTATTTTAACAGACTGACCAAGAAAATTAAGCCAACGTACCATCTGGACACAAACTCCTGAATTATACATACATAGATGTGCATGATGATAACATGAAAGACTTTTGAGCCTCTTGGTGGACGAGCATTTAGTTGATGTGTAAATAATTAAAGGTAGATGCAAAATGATGCTAAAACCATCATATTAATATATAAAGACTATGAAAATATGTTGTTTTCCTCAGGGCGTCTACAGTGAGAGATGTCCTGTAGATCAAATATTTTTTCAGCCATTCTCACTTGTTTAGCTCGTGCATCTATTCTGCTGTGCTACCAAGAAGAGATGCAGAGTGAGAATGCTTCCAACGGTGCCTCTGATGATGTAGTCTCTGGAGTTCAGTGGGTCCGTCAACTGAACGTCCAGGAAGTTGGTGCCGTGTACCCATTCCATCTCATATCTGCTGGTGGACAGTGGGAAACTGAGCCAGTGAGTCCTACTGAAATCAGCTATCATCTCCTTGGTCTTACTAGTGCACAACCGACTCTGACATCGATGATGAGGCTAACAGATGTAGAGTTGGTGGCAAACTTTATGATATTGTTGGTGTTGAAACTAGTAGATCAGCCATGCATCGGCAGCATAAGCTGTAACAAGCTCATTACACATTGTTGTGATGATCCCATGCTCATTGTGATTGAGTTATATCCAGCAATGGCAACTGTTCAAAGGGCTGTCCTGAAAAATCCTGCTAATGCTGAGCTGAAGTCAACTGGTTTCTACATGAATCTTAGTGAAGTGGACCAAATAGCATCCTCCATAGTTTAGTTTGCTTTCTATGCAAACTGCAGTGTGTATACATTGGTTGAGGGAAATAACTTGATATAATTCATCATAAACAACTCAAAGCATTTAATTTCTTCAAGGCTACAAGGCAGCAGTCATTATCAGAGGCTGGATTAGGCATTTATGAAAATGGAATTACGGTGGTGCTTTTGAAACAGATTTACTTTGGATGAAAGATATTTTGAATTTGCTTTTCATCTGTTCTGAGTGGTCCTTCAACAGACACGCCTGGAGTGTGATGTGGACCAGTGATCTTCTGAGAGCAATGTCAGAGAAAACTCTCGTCACGCTGTGTGCAGTCAGCTGGAGTGGCTGGATGGTTGGAGGCAGTGCCTGCCTTGGTTCTGCTCTGTATCCTCAGTGGAGCTGACCTATCCAATTAGTCAGGGCTTATCTATGGGATGCAGTTTGACAGTTTTTACAACATCAGTTCTCCAGATGCTTCTGCTGTATGTGCTGCGTCCTTCTCTCAGGTGAAGAAAAAAAAAAACATCTGCCGGACCTACAAACAACCACACTCTGTTTGTCTTTTTTGTTTGCGCCAGCATCCAATGTGGAAATGTAATGGTTTCTTTTTTCCTGAATGATGTTTCCCACTGGTGATGATTAAATCTGCATTCCTCAGTGATGTGTCACCATCAAAGCAGAGCCAGACAAATACCCAGTCCTCAAGGTTACAACCCTTTTATTTTCCTGTATTCTCTCAGCACAGCACTTCTCTACAGATCGAGCCACATAAATTAGAGAGGACGTGAAAACATCTCTTGGTTTTCCTGAAAGTCACTGATTTGTGTTTCAGATTGTGTTGTGAAGCAGAATATGTTCAGTCAGGGTTTTTTTTTAATTCTTTTTTATCTCTGGTCCTTTTTGTTCTACATTGATGGTACATCCAGCCTGTTGCAAATGTGTCGCAGGGTTACACGCTCAACCTAAGAAAAATCAATTCATAATCACAATCATGCATAATATTTACAAATGTAAGTCTGACTGTGTGCACTAATGAGAAATGAAAAATGGATCTTGTGAACACTAAAATGCAGCAGGCAAAAGAAGTGAATATATTAGAAAACTGGATTTTGGAAGTATGTTTTTTTGTTCACCTCATTAAAAGTGTTTTTTTTTTGCATATTTTAAGGTAGAGTAAGTGAATGCAGGATCTTGTGAACACACTAAAATGTAGCAGCCAAAGCAAGTAAATATGTCAGAGCACCAGCTTTGTATGTTTGCATGTATTTTGTGCTCATTTACGACCACTTAAAGGGCCTCATTAAACGTGTTGTTACTGGTACAATAAGTGAGTCTACGATTTCTAACCCAGAAGGCACGAACACCTCTTCACCATTCACTAGCTGCCTATCTTGAGAGTAGACTGTAATAAAACCTGATCTTCATAAACAGCTCTGATTTAAAAAAAACAAACAAACAACAAAACCATGACAAACGTTTCTCCAGCCAATTACCATCAGTGGGAGGGTTCATACTCGTGATGGGGTTTGTTTTCTTGGGAGCACAGGAGGGAGGAGCTACTTCAGCTCTCTGTGTTTTGTTCCTCAAATATCAGCAGAAATCCAGAAACTGCTTACCCTACCTTTAAACTTTCCAGGAGAAGCAGAGGGTAGACCAGTTCGGACTGACCGGACTGGTCAGGTTTGAGGGTCTGAGCGTAGGCACCCTGGATCAGCTCTGCTGAAATTCCAAATTGCAGATAGCATTTTACGCAAAACCCATCTATTTAACATGTTAGCAACCAAACAGGAAGGAGGGAATTGTAACGTTCAGACAGGCTTTTAAATATCATCAAATCAACCCTTCAGACTGAGGCAGAATATCTAAGAACATAAAGCCCTTTCTGAATTTATGCTCCTGTCACCTGTTTCTCCACTCCTCTAACTCTAGATCCAAACTGTCCAAAGTTGTTTAATTTCAACAGATTTAACAAGAGAAATAAATTTGTTTTAAAAAAAAAGTGATTGGAATAAACTAAGTAAAAATCCAGATGTATATATGTGATGCACAGCAAAAGACATAATTAAAACACTAACATATCCACTTTGATTTCATTAACTTTATGCAAATATTGTATCTTTATGAATAAATAGAATAAATATGCAAATTTTTAAAAGTGACTGCTTAAGGGAGTAATTTTATGTTATGCAAAATACTGTGTGCTTATTGGCTTTGCTGAGAGCAGGGGAACGGATAAAACTCTGTCAGATAATTATAATGCTCCGGGCTACGTCCGGCTCAGTTCTGTGATTGTGTTTCCATTTGATAGAGCTTTCGATTAGCTTATTTAACATTCTAATCAGCTGGAGCTTCATTCAGGCTGCGATACCGTGTCACTAAAGTGATATTCACATTCATACACTAACACTATAAATATGCACTCCAGCAGACAACGTCTCCTCTGACTCACAGACCAGATGAAATTGCAGACATGTGTTTCATATGCCACACATGGTCACATTTAACCATAAATTAACAATGCAAAAGAGGAATGTTGGTGCATAGAAAAACAGACCTTTCTGAGCTCTACAGTGCTCAAAAAACTTATGAAGAGTGTTAAGCAGCTACAGTCTTTCCTATCTATGCTCTCTGGAGTCTGGTAATATGAAAGTGATACTGGGGGTGGGACAAAGGTTGCTTTAAATCTTTTTGAACCCCAGATACACTTTTGGAATTGTAATGACTCGTTTGCACAAGCAAGCATGCAGATCCTGTTTAAACTCACATTTATGATAATGTGTGTTTAGAAGTAACATGTGATATTAATTTAAATCCTTTGTGTGTAATTATACCCCTGGCCTCAGGTCAACACCTCACCATCTGTGTATTTCTGTCTCCAACATGCCCATATGTGTGATTCAGAGTTTCTACCGTCATGTTTGCATTTTGAGAGCTTTTGCACGCGGAATGTGGTATATCTCTCTTAAAGGCCTCGCGTTGTTCATACACAACAGATGTCCAGGAATTCTGTTGTCAAAAAACCCTTCACTTTTAATTTTACATCTCTCAAGATCATTAAACAGGCATGTCTGACCTTGTATCCTGGAGAAACACACATGACCCTCACCTATGCAACGTGCGTGTGCAGGTGTGTGTGTGTGTGTGTGTGTAAGAAGTTGTAGAAATGCAGCTCTACATGCTGTTGAATTATTCAACCTCATACAGCCCTGTGCAGACTGGAGCATGATGTTGAAGTTGAGGCATGAAGGCATCAAGATGACCAAACATGATTTGTATGCGTGTCAGCATCTTCTGTTTGTGTTTGCTTTTTCTAAGTGACCCTCAGGGCTCAGTATAGTCCAAACAGACAAAACTGCAAGTTAGGAAAAAAAAAAAAAAATGATAGGACAGGTGCACTCTAATTAAAGAAGAAATAAATAAATAAATCCAGACTTGATGATGAAAATTCTGTGTAACCATGGTAATATTTTTCTTTATCCAACTTATGGTTCACATACAAGAATCTCCACAAATATAAAGATTCCTAGTAAGAAGGAAAAAAATCCAAAATGAATGTTTCACAGCAGTCTTTCAGCGTTTCAACGACACAATATAGTGAATTATTATCGGGGTACTCCATCACTCAGCTATTGTCTCTGCAGATGACAGGCCCACTCTTCTGTCCTGCCTCCCCTTTCTTACTGTTTTCCTATTCTTTTCCTCTTCTTTGTCTCATTTCATAATGATTCTTTTCTGCATCAACAATGATTTTTTTTCCCTCCATTTTTGTTGTGTGAGGGGTCATTCTTTTGTCCCTGCAGTTTCTCCCCACGCCACTTAATCTCCTTTATTTTCTCTGTCTCCTTGCAAAACACCCTGTTGTATTTTCCCGATGTTTTTTTTTTTTTTTAATAGAAATATCCTGTCACATATTTTCTTTGTCTCTCAAATGAAGGACAAAAACATTGGAAATCTGTCAAAATCTCTTTTGAATTATACATGTAAGCCTCGAGCCTCTTGGGGTTTGATGCATATCCTTTCAATCCTTCTGTCTTCAAAATAATTGGCCTGTAGGACTAAAGTGAAATACAGTGTGGAAAGAGGTGTGACGTGTGTGAATCACTCGGCTCTATCATGGTTAATAGCCACTCAGTAATGTATGTATGGTTAATTTTTTTCCCTCCATACATTCAACCAGTGTGAGTCAGTTTGGGGCAGCAATACAAAAGCCTTTTGTGCGTTTCCAGTAAGCCCAAGCCCCTCTGGTCATCTCACCTAATTGATTATGCACTTTTTGTGTTGTTGAGAAAAAAAAAATGTCTGCGTGAGAGAAAGGGAGATTAAGAAAGCAGATGATGGACAGATTGATGATCAGATGCAAAGAACAGAAAAATTTAGTTTTTAAAGCTGTTTAAATATCTTTGGTGTACTTGCCCTTAATTGAGGTGTCATTGTTAACTCATCAAGTAACAGTTTCTGCAGCACTTGTGCCAGTCACATGCAGCAAATGAGATTATCTCAGCTGTACCCAATTACCAGAGATACTGATTAACCTGTCATGATCTAACCTCTGATATACCAGTCTGACTGGTTGAGCCTGCATGGAAATGCAGTGGAGTTTAAACATCTGTTGCATTATATAAATAAGTAAATTCTATTCATAGAGCACTTTTTGTAGATACAATCACAAAGTGCTTTACAGCATGAATAAGATACAGGGATAAATAACAGAAGACACAGACAACAAGTAGCTTCACAGAGGCCCCAGAGACGTCAACATCAGTGAAAAGGTTGTCTAAAAAGATACGTTTTAAGATCTCTCCTGTTTCGTAAGGTCATTGGAAGTGCATTCTAGAGGCGATGGACACTGGCCTGGAAAGAGCGATCACCACGCGATTTATATAAAATGCAAGTCCAGGTCTGACAAAGGAAGAAGGAATCCCTCAAACATTAGTTTTGCTAGTTGTCACTTGTAGCCAGAGGGGCCAGAAACAGGCTTGAAGCTGATCTACCTGTTATGCAACAAATGGAATCAAACATGCCTGAGGGTTAAAATATCACCAATGGATACCATCACTGTACCATACAGAAAACACTTTTTTTGATTGTGTTTTTTATTTTATTTTATTTATTTTGGGGTCACTAGAAACAAGAAAAAAACTACTACTTATGTCTTTGTTATAATGTACTTAAAGCAGCACAAGGTAAATATTGTAATTTATAGTTCTTTGAGTCTTCTATGGGTGTGGAGAAAAAGTGTCTTTTTTACGATGCTATTCAGAATGTAGCCGTTTGGTACAGTCAGTCTATCATTTTCTCCTCCATCTTTACTTTCCTGAGTTTTTGCTCTGTCAGCTAGTTTCACTGTAGCTTCAAATGAAACTGAAACTGACACTTTAACATTAAAAAGAAAAAAAATACTAATATTTGGCAACACAGTAATCCAGTAATATAATGATCTGTTTCAGTATCACTTTTTCTACCATTTCTAATTAAAAGAGCTCATTGCAACAAACTCACAAAACAACCTTTAGTAGGATTTTGAGCTAAGTGAATTTGATAAATAAAATTAGCTGCTGTGAGTGTTTAACTAGTCAGTTGTTTAAGTTTACATGTGGTGAATATGTGCAAGTAAACATATATAATAATAGCTTCTCCCTGAGTCATGTTGCATAGATCCTCAACTGTAAAGGTGGTATCTCCTAAATCTTGCACATGGAAAGGGTTTAGCTAAAAATCACTTTCTTTTAACCCTGGTCCGTGACCTCCAGGACGACTCAAAACACATAAATACTGATTTCCCATCTCCGGTGCTTAACTAGCCATTACATGCTGACTTTTTTGTTTTTGTCTCTTTTCCTTAAGGAAACATCCCAACCAGCAGGACATCCTTAAGTGTGTGTCTCCACTGAGAAATGGAGCCACAAATCAAACAGACAGTTTGTAATTTTTAGAAATGCCCAACAACCAGCCGTTTTTTTTTTTGTTTGTTTTTTTTTCTTTTTAAATAATTCACACAAACACTTCAAAATCAAATTAGGCCACTGAGTGTTCTGCTGCAGCAGGTTTCCTAGTGCTTCCTGAGCTTCTGATTAATCCTGCGTGGTTGCCTAAAAGTGTGTCAGAGTGAATTATCTCTCCAGACTCCAAATTTGCCATTCAGCTGATTGTATTCGCCCTTCGTTTTCATCAAGAATGTTTCTGATGAG
The DNA here is from genome assembly GCA_037176975.1 of Arrhamphus sclerolepis. NCBI lineage: Eukaryota > Metazoa > Chordata > Actinopteri > Beloniformes > Hemiramphidae > Arrhamphus > Arrhamphus sclerolepis. The sequence continues at coordinate 25,862 of JBAMYA010022032.1, read as the reverse complement.
AAAACATTTTCCAGGACATGTGATGAATTTCAGTCATTGTGGAAATTCTGCTGTTTTTTTTAATTTTTTTTTTACCTCCTCTGTTGTAAAACAAAAAGCTAATTTAGGGTAGGTCTGCTGCACAGAAAAAGAAAACAACGCAAGCACTCTTTTAGCTGTGAGTCATTTTGAGTCATCTTACAAGAGTCATGCAAGTCATATTCTTTGCATAAGTCTGTGCACATGCGTCAGTGCTGCAGCTTGTGGTCCATATGTATATATTTATATAAATATATATATATTCTACGCTTCCTCATCTGTCTTCGCTCTTGCTTGTCACTCTGACTTCCTGCTTTTAAGCTGGAGGGAGGAAGTGAAATGAGCTCAGTCAGTGACCTGCTTCCTGCACATGAGACACTAGCAGGTAACAGCTACTTCTGACGTACAGTCACATCACGGTTACGAAGTTGAGAGCCATTGTTTCCCCCACACACTTCCAGCTTTGTTCAAGTGTTTGGTCACAGTGCAAGAATTCGATGATGACCGGGACAAACGATAATTAGATTCATCAGCAAGGCCAGCTATCTTTTCCCGGAAACTGACCCAGGGCTTTTCACTTTTTCTCATGTAGAAACAACATTTTGAATTTTATGTGCAATGACCATGAAATGATCAACATTTTCATTCATTTATGTCCAATTACGCTAATACCAAGTAGGAAATACTGTGCTACTGCTTAATATACTATAATTATTGTTGGTTTTATCCATTTAAGGAGAAATATTAAGCTTGTTTCATACACGATGACATTATTTCCTGAAAGATCCATGACATTCTTCAGCCAATATACCTCAGAGATAAAGCACAACGGCACCATTTTCAGCTTCTCTTTACACATCTGCATTTAAAACAAAACTACATTCTTTTTCATTTTTAAGGTTTTGCAGTTCAGGATCTAGTAACAGTACATTTATACATCATATATCTATGCAAGCAGGTACATTATGAGGGCTAGATGTTTTATATGTTATGTCTTGATGTGCAAAACATTAAGAAGACCCACTAATTTCCAATTTATCTACATTTTTTTCAGTATTTATCTCCAACTGATCTTTCTAATCTACTATTCACCTCAGAAAAGGTTTTCTATTGTTTTGTGTTGATACACACATGAAGGCTGCTTCATCTTCATCATCAACTGTCTTTGTCTCGCTCCACGCCAGCTGCGCCGAGGCACAGCGTGAACCGACACTTTCGCAGAATTGGCATGACATGACGCTTATACTTGTACAGTAGGTGATACTGAGACTGAAACTTGATTGAAAAAAAAAAAGAAGAAGACGTGCATTCATGTGGGTAGTGGTTTCTCCTCAGTTCAGGTCTGCGTGAAAACAAATGCAGCTCTCGCTTTGCCGCCCTCGGTAAAGCCCAGGAGGCAACACCTGGGAAGTTGTGCGTCATACATGTATGACAGCCACAGCTGTCTAAGACGCACATGTGCGTAAATAATGTTATCCATCTTCACGTATAAGCGGTATAATTACTGTAGTTTTGTTAGCTGTCTTCCTTTTTCCCTGTGGCACAGGGTGGTTTGTTTTTCTTTCTTTCTTTCTTTCTTTCTTTCTTTCTTTCTTTCTTTCTTTCTTTCTTTCTCTTTCTTCCTTTGTGTGTGTCTCTACATGTTTTTTTTGTGAATATTGAGACAATGATGTTGCTTAAAGCAGATGGCAGAAAATTAAAGACGAATTATGCCTTTAATTGCACAAAACAAAATCAGACTTGACTGATAAGTTCATGGGGTTAGAGTGGGCTTTTGTATAAAAGATACATTCAAGATAACACGGCAAGTTTAAATGGCATACAAAAGTTAAAAAAAAAAAGATAAAAATGGTAATAAAAAATGAATGCATCTCATGCCTATGATTATTCATTTAAGGCCTGTTAAATAGGAGTTTCTTCCTCTTTTGTTCACCTTGTAGGACATAAGAAAGAAAAGTTTTTGTTACTTGCAATCAAAAACAAAATGAGAATGAGAATTAGAGCAATGAGACAATGGATCATCACTGGACTCCAATACAAGGACAGTCAAAGCTAGCTCTAACATAAGACAATGCAATTTCAGTCCAAAAAGAAAAACAAAAGCGAGCTTTATATTTGAACATTGTTCTTCTTGTGCACCATACCAGCTTTGGCATATGGAATAAATGCTCAAAAGTTCTAGGCAGCTACCATCCAACTTTTCATGAGCCTGTTATATTGACTATAAGTGTCCCACAGTCACGGAACTCAGTCTCACAATAAAGAAGTTTCAGTCACTGAAGAGAGAATTCAATCTAGCGACAACAAAATGAAATACTGAGACAAAGCAAAGGAAAGGAGGAAAGGAAATATACCAAAACAAACAAACAAAAACAAAATGTCTCCTGTCTCTTCTATCGGTTAAGCTGGACTCTTGTCCTGGTTGTCTCTTGTAACAAATACAAATCACTTCATGAGTAACACACTAGAGTATGACACAAAATGCAACAGTGGCCAAACAAGAGACCAAACGAGTAAATCTTGGCCACTATTGTCTAATGACTCAACTTCCTTATAGAGGGACTCTTAACTACAAATTACAAGCGTTCCTTTGTGCTGCTTTCAATCCTTCAGATTCAGCTAGCAGGCCCTCGCTTGGCTCTCTCTTTATGTTTTTCGCCTCTCTTACCTCTCTTCTGATACCTGCTTTTGTTTTTGTATTATTTTTCTTTTTGTTTCTCTGCTATATGACTTTTGCTTTTCAGTTACACTTATTTACCGTGACCATGTTTTTTTTTTCTTTTTAAACTCAAATTATCTTTTAATCCTCATTAGAACCTTATCTACGATACACGTGTATGAGTTAATGACTCATGCTTTAACAGTGTTAAAACTAGCATCCATGGGCGTGTCCTCCCCAACTTAAGTTAGCTCTCCCTTAAACTAAAATACTGATATAACGTCATGAAACGGGTTCTTTCTGTGTGTTTGCACACTTTAAGTGGCTGGGGGTTGCTAGCCTGCAAGTTACCTTTAAAAATAGCTGTAGTTCAGGTTTCAATTAACATTTGCGGCCAGCTTAATTAGCAACCGATACCATCTGCCAGTGACAGCTCATTACAGTCGATTAGACCGTCAAGCTACTGCAAATCAATGAATGAGCTTGCCTTATGGTACAACTGTATTGATGAGATTTTCTGTCAGGTATTAAGCTCACAGTATTCATGTCATATTATTTAAATGTGCATGTCTGCTTAATTGAACACACCAGATCCTTTCCATAGTATCGACTTGCGTAACAGATTCGAAAGAATGTCAGACACACGGCTTTTTTTCAGAGTATCATGGCTTCACACGCATCAGTGATGACCTCGCCACAAGACAGGGTATCCTTTCCAGTTATGAGCAGATAACGGTCTCTCAGTGATTAAACTTAATCAGCGTTGCCGAGCAACAGCAGCCGGACTTGGGCAAACTCAGGAAATTTTAAATGTTTCATGCCATTAGCAAGCAAGGCCACAGCAGCTGTTGGATCTTTTCAGCGAACCTCGCTTCCTTGTATTCATCCACTTCCTTCCTGTCAGCCGTTGGAGACATTCGTCTAAGTTTTGAGCAGTTCGGTAATTTCAGCTGGCTTTTGAGCCATATGATATGCATGACAGCCTTGACCTACTCCCAGTTTGTCTCTATTGTTCGGATATGAGCTGCACTGAGCGGGCCAGATGAGGGGCAACATGCGGAAGAGGGAAGAGAGGACATACTGTGTTGTTTTGACAGATGTGGAAAGATGTTGCATTATATTTAAGTGTATTTGACTTCATGGATTTCCTGTGGCACAGATGGAAATAACAATGCATGATGACACAACTAAACATTACAATCCGCATTACAATCACCTTTATATTTATAATCCCTTAGGCTGCCTCTTTTATGCTTTGACTCATTGTTGAATACATGTACTGTTCTGTGGGGCCTTTAACATGCATCGCCCCATCCTTGTAATTCGATCCCTGTCACTAAGTCCTTTCTGTCCAATGAATGCTCCTCTTATACAGAGAGCAGCCATGAGAATGTAACTGCTCCCTCAGGAAACTGGAATAGATCCTGTGATGGGTACTAGGAAGAGCTGATTCAGCACTCTGCACTAACCTGACCCTCTCAGCACCCTACAGCTTTTCTTTCTTATCATCCCATCCTTTTCCCTCTCCATCCTCACTGATAGTACGCGCCATTATCAAGTCTATCAGTCTGGGAACATGAAACGGGAGAAGCGCTGCAAGAAGATCGCTTTTAGGAAGTTTAAGAAGAAACAGGAAACAGAGTAGGAACACTGCAAGAACAAAAAATAGCATTGTGGACAAAATTGAAATACTTTTATCATCGAGTTTTTCTTAAAATAACCCTAGCACTGCTGTTTAGGATATAAAATCTTGAACTGAAGTCAAGTTGAAATAAAATTTATGTTTTCAAGCTATGGAGTTAACAGGATAGGTGATGTCTGGAAACTTTCTTAGGCTGAGATGAAATTTTTAAAGGAAAAAACAAAATTCTCACCCTCTTCTATCTAAAAACAGTCACAAACGCCTCCAGAATCACGACTCCACAAAGCATAAACGCACACTGCCAGCTAATTACTGAAGACTACGGGCGTGACCCACTCTTGCCTATATTTGTGTATACATGTGCCAGGGATGAACAGGATCGTCATCAGAATCATTCTTGTCCCTTTTCGGAGCATCAGATCTTACTTTTTTCTTTTTCTTGCCATGGCGGTCTTTAATACAGACTATTTGGATCATACCACCTTTTGCTGCTACAGCACAATTTACACTGTGATCAAATCCATAAAGCACAATATAAAACTCCATACATGAAAATTACATATTCCCAGCAACTTGTTAACATTGCAACATTTTTGTTGAAATATTTTCAGTTTTTTTTTTTTAATATAAACCTGGCTGCCTCTAAAGCCAAGCTTCCCTTCAAGACTGTATTTTGGGTGCATTTCTCATGACCTTTAAATGACTACATGGCCTTGTCTCGCACAGTTGTCATTATAAAGCTCTGGAGTTTGTTGTCATGGATTGTACAAACACAAACTCGGTGGTTCTGCATTGTGTGTTTATATCCTTTTTTTTTTTTAATGACAAAACCTTTCAAAGCCCCATACACAGCATCTTATCCACTGCTGTGTGGCCTCACAAGAAATTTACCGTTTGCTTTGTTGCAACAGGCAAATACTAAATCTGCTTGCCATTACAGAACAGAAAAAAAAAGGAGCTTTGAGGAAGTGTTTCACAAAGCAGAGTTAATGGAGCGGGCTCAAAGTGTGACGCATTCGTCTCAGTGTTTCACTTCACAACCTTAACTAAATGGTAAAATACACTGAAAGGGACGATTTGTTCAGCGATTACACATGCACATGCAAGACACCTGCAGGGTGTAAATCAGTTACTCGGAGCACAGATATGCCCCTCTCTGGCAGCTCGGGGGGGGGGGGGGGTGATAAAGAAAGCGGTGGGAGGGGTCCTTCTGTACTGTGTTTCTTTAGACCTCTGATGTCTGTGGAGTCTGGTTTCACCAAAACCACTGCTGATACGCACCAACAGCGGGAGCTTTGGGGATGCGGCAACAGTCAACTGTGTGTGTGTGCCATACACATGTGTGTTTTTGCATAAATAGACAGAGCAAACTGTTGTCTTGCATCACTCTTCGTCTAGCAACAGGAGCCACTCTGATAAGATCTATTTTGGAGCCTCATGGTTCAGGGAAACACCATGCTTGTGCACTTCTCATCTGATTCAAGTCTGCGTCCAACAGTAGCCGGATTATCCAGACCTCTTTTTAAAGCAAGGCTGTTGCTAGCCTCTTTGCAAACCAGGCAGTCCCGTTTCTAGCATTTACATTTAGCAGTGAAAAGAAGTACAAGTAATTTAAAAAAAACAAAAACAAAAAGCAAGTAAAACAAGCACACTTCTTGTGCACCATGTAAATCCCCTCATGCAAATATGCACATGCATACACAAACAATAAGATGGTGTTTGCTTTTCTAAATAATCTCATCTCTGTGGAAGTGCATGTGGCCTTGTTTGGTATCTTCTGGCATGTCTGGACATGTCTCTGAGGAATGTGTTATGAATTGTGGCAGACAAACCATTTTTGGCAGATTATGCTCCCTCTATCAACACAAAGTCAGAAAGGTTTACAAGCCTCGAGTCCATCCACCTCCACTCTCGCCAGCTACCAGCACTACCCTCAGCGTGGGAAAGCCTCCCTGGAATGTCTTTAAAAGACATAGCAGCTCAAATAAACAAGTTTCCTCCTCTGCAGGTATGTGCTGTGGCAGATAATGAGGGAAACTGAGAGTATCTGCACGCCTGACCCTTTGTCTGTGGACTGAATTCTGGAGAACACAAAGTGTGTTTGTGAGCATCTTTGTTTTTAAGCCATTCCTCATCAGCGAGCAGAGAGTATACACAGTAAGAGGCGGTAATCAGAGCCAATTATCCTCAAACACCAAGAGAGTCAAGAGGAGCATTCCTCCTCTGAGCTACAACCACTCATGTCAGGCTTAATTAATCTGAATGCCTGTCTGAGATGGTGTAGGGAATTGGTGAGACTGCAAAAAGGAAATGAGTTCGTTTAAAAGGGCATAACTTCAAATGATGCTTTAATCATCATCATGATAGCACTGGTGCGACCAGTTCAATCAAAAACATGTATGTGTTTTTCAAGATTAAGCAGATGTAATTAAGTCAAAGTGCCCTTGACAGAAAGCTTTTGGGTGTTTTTTCTAAGAAGTTGGCTGTGATTTTAGCACCCATGGCCGTATCTTCTTCACTCAGTGCAAACCACATTCCCCACAGTGGATAGTTTGCTTACAAGCAAACAGAGGTAGTGGCTTTGGCAGAGTGGATTTAGTTGTTAAATTGATCTGCGTGCTGACACTCTGCTGAAAGGACATTGTAAAAAAAAAAAGTGGAGGAAGCTGATTGATGGACTAAATGAAAAGACCAACTGATGAAGATAATGAGAAAGAGGGCTAATTATTAGCTGGCATTTGGAAGCTAAGTGGTAAAAGCTTGTTTTGGAAGTTAAAGTATTTGTCTTTGAATTTCAGTTTAAACAGAAAGATCTTATTAATGTGCCTTTCCTTGGTCATTTCTAGACTTTTTTTATTTGTTCTGTGTCTGCAGAGGAATTTTACCTTTTCTAACACTTTTTGTCACACTCAGTGAATATCATCAGTATCCTCCCATCCCACAAGTATACTGTGAAAAAAGCCAGTTCCTTGGAGAGTTCATGATGTGTGTTTTCTCTGGGAGCACTGGATGGAGGAGTGAACTTTCTGCACATGATGTCATCCAAAAATCACTTACCCTCCCTTTAACTGTGATGGCATTGCAAATAATAATCACCAGTGAGAGCATGAGGTGATTTAAACTCACATCGAGACGACGGCTTTCATCTGAAGCCATGTGTCTATTCCTGTTTGAATCTCTTACTCTTTGTATCTGTTCCATTTGTCAAATAGCAAAACTATGTAGTCACTTGTATGTAGATGTACCCTTTACTCTCTATCATTCTTTATTAATCTATCCCTGCCTCTTAACCGTGGATACCAACCATGAGAACATTGATTCCTCTGCAGTTTCATATTTTTATCGCTCAAACAGTGTTTTCCTCCTATAAAGCTTATAGAAGAAGATAAACCAACTTTAGTTTCCAGGAGGGAAATGGCCATCATAGGAGGGTACCAGATCCATTTCAGGAAAGAGAATTTTTGAATGGGTACGGGTGGCGAGGAAGCATCAATATCCATGGGGATGACAGAGCAAAAACCAGGACTAATCTCATTGACTAGGATGGCCATGATTTGCAGCAACTGGTGCAGCATTGTTGTTCCATGATGCTGACATTTCAGTATTTTATACTTATTTTATACATATATTCATTGATGCTTTCATTTTTAGTTTCTGTTTCATTAGGTTGAGGTGCACAGTTTAGACTTTTGCTTTGCATCAGCTCCTTGATTAGGCTTAGACATTACAAATATTTGTTTTGAATTTGGAAAACACATCTCTCAACAACACCTGATCAGATCTCCTGAAGGATCCTGCAACAGAACTGCTGACGACCATTTGGAGTGTAGAGGTTTGCTTTCTATGGCACCAGCATGTAATTTTTTAAAACATTAGGTCTCTATCATGTAATGTTAGGAAGTCATTTAGTTAGGAAGCCTTTTTTTTCTTAGTTGAGACGAGACTTCAGACAGGTTTGTGAAAACTGCTGTAACTGGAATGAAAACGGAACATGGCTGCTTAACTTTGGATAACTTTAAGGATCTGTTGTGGGGAAAACATGGCCTACATTCCGTTGGTGCAATGTTGTGGATCGAGTTCTCAAAGTCAAAGGTCAATGAGAGAGTTCTGACTCCTCCAATATCAAGAGTGTGTTTTGTGTCTGCTCACACTCTCACTTTTCCACGTGCTTTTGTGTCTCTACAAGCCCTTAATTTCCGGTGCTTGGAGGCACACACAAAGACACACGGGGGGCTATAAATCACATCACCTTTTGGTCATACCCAGCTTCTGTGAAACTTTTCTCTCTTTTTCGCCTTAACTCTGACTAAGATAGGTTTCCCTGCCAAACTTCTAATCAGCATCGTGACATAGTTTCACCAGAAAAAGGCAACACCCAGCGTTGGTTCTACTGAAATTATATGGTTGATTCTGTTGGTGAGGGGAAAACCTACATGTGCCTGAGCTTTTTTCCTTCTTCTTTTTTTTAAATGAGAAAGAGAAATTGGTTAGGGTTTTTTGAAGAGGGTTTTATCCAGTGAAGCCAAAAGGAAGAAACTCATGTGGGCATACAGTTTAAGAAGGTAAATTACAGCTAGTTACTGCTATTCATTAGCCCATGATGAATTTATTGACATTTGCATTTGGTAGCTTGTTCAATCCAATGCAACTTTACTTGTAGAGCACTTTAAAACAACCACAAAGGACTGTGCTGTACAGAAGAATGAATAAAAACACAAGGATAGATTTTTAAAAGACATAAAACAGATACATATAGACAAAATACAATACAATAAATAAATAAAAGAAAATACTATAGTACATTCAGCATCTCACATGGTGTTAAAAGGCAAGGAAAAAAAGATGGGTTTTAAGATGAGATTTAAAAACAGACAGAGAGGAGGCCTGTCTGATGTAGGGAGGCAGATGGTTCCATAGTTCAGGAGCTGCGACAGCAAAACCACGGTCACCTCTTGTTGGTCAGTAGCATTCATGTGTGGCACAGAGGCAAGAGGGAATCACATCAGCAACATGTTGTAGAGAAGCAATTTCTGCTGAATACTAATCTGGAAAGAGACATTTTCTTCTTGTTTTCTCATCTGGAGGTTCAACGTTCTGCAGTGAGAATAATGTTCACAGGTAGAAAAGTATGTTCAAGACTGTTGTCAATCTTCCTACTCTTGAACATCCCATTACTTACTCCCCACTCAGTTCATGCAATGCTTAGAAATATACAAAAAAAAACCTGAGAGCTACATCTCAGACCTGCAGGCCTCACCAATAATACTAAATATTAAAGTCCATAACAACGCCATTAGAAGAAGATTGAACAAGTATGGTTTTGCTAATGAATAAATAAAATCTGAATCAAATATCTTTCATAATCAAAAACATGTCTTGCATTATTGCTGAATGAGGTACATGACTTAATTCAAAGTGCTGATACATTTTTAAAAAATTGTGTTTTCAATTTACATTAAAGGTCAAGTCATTCTCCTGGAATCCAAATAATGTGCTTCAGCACTGCAACAAACTGCACTGGTAAATACAGACGGTAAACAAACGCTTATACACAGTTTCTATTCAAGTCAGTGAATTGATCGACGCAACTTTGTTGTTGCCAAGACGTCCTCTGTGTGATCAAAGAGGGAGGATTTGGGCAGAGCCACTGTTGTTTAGGCTAAGCCATCATTTGGCACACACGTAATCAGAGACTAAAACAATCTGTTTATAACACGACTACTAATTTACCACAGAATGACGCAAGCCACACGACTCCCTGCATAGTTGTGTGGTCAAGCTGACACAGATGCACACGCCCCAGCACACACGTATTTGGCGGGGCCATAGATAGAATTTGGTCCATTTCTGTGTCTAAATCATGTGTGTGTTGTTGGCATTTGAGAGCTCTGTGAAAATGTCTCGAGGGTGAGAGATTTTTTCCGGCCAGACCCGGAGGCAGCCAGTGTCCCACATACATATAGTTCCCAGAGGCAGAAAACAGCAAGCTGACTCACTGACTGACCTCCCATGTACATTTAACACCCCGCCGACCATGCTCTTCCATTGGTCACGCTTTCAAGTTGTTTGATTCATTTCAAGCACTTTCCAGCAAAAAAAAGTATCATGGTACATTATCTGTGTAGAAGCACATTCAGAATGTTCAAGCTCTTTGGGGGTAGAGCTTTCAGTGCCGAACATTTCTGATTGGTCCCATCCCAGAATTTCACCTTATCCGTCTCAATCATTTCTCATTCTTCACAATATTTGTAAAATCCATCAGCATACATTACCTAATGTAAACTAAAGCTATGGCGAGGTTGTTGCTTAACGTATACCGCAAGAATCCAGATACTGTGCATAACCACAACATTCATGCGGGCAGGAGAAACAGCACTCGAGTGAGCATGGGAAAGAAAAAAAATGAACTGGGAGACTGCAATTATGACAACAAAGCTGCAAATCTGAAGAATATAATGTTATTTTTCTGGTTGTGTCACAGTGATTATATTCTTAAGCACATATAAACATCAGCTCAGCCCTGCAGGAACATCTCTGTAGGCTCTAATGAATGTAGCTCAGTATTACCTTTCACACACTTTTTGACAGGTCTTTAAATCAACATGAAAACACCAAAAAAAAATCTGATAAAACCTTTGAGTTCTATCTATTTGCTTTCCAAAAGGTTCTGGAGGACTTTAGATGGAAGATCTATCTTGCATTTATTAAACTAATGAAAAAGAAATAACCATCTGGATGGTGAGAAAACAGACAAGGGACCCTTTTTCCTGTATAGTTAGAGGCAGTAATTATGTTCTTTACATTTCTCAATATCCTTTTTTTAAGCTTGGCATATTGTTTGTTGGGAATATGAGGAGGTATTTTCAGTGTTTGGGGCTTTTGCATTTAGTGATGCTGTCTGTTCATCAAATGCAAGCAGGACAACGTACGTGGAGAGGCAAATGAGCCCAAACAGGGATCAGAAAAAATCTAGCCTTGAAGAGACAGATGACCAGTAGGTAGCTCCTCTGGGGGATAGGCAAGACGGCAAAACTGACAATATCGTTGTTGTCAAAAAGAACCAGTAGTCTAGTCATGGATCAAAAAATAAAACAATAAAAAGAAGACAACCTGATATTCTGTCTTTAACTATTTTTTTCCTCTAAAAGGCAGAGATCAAAACTGAAATACACAGAGGGGGTGGTACCCAGGCTTTGAAGCTCCTGGGGCATGACCACAATGAACTTTAGGATCTTGTGACAAGAAGAAGGTGAAGATTAAGAAGAAGAAAAGCTCCTCAGGCATTCTAATCAGATACTGAAGCACCAACGTTCCCTCCAGATGCTCGAGGTCTTCAGCCTATTGAGGGCGGATACGTTGGATTGATTTTATCTCCAGTGTCGATCTTTTAGGCGCCTCCATAAACTCAAAACCATAGCAAGAGGCGGGAACCTTGTAAGCTGAAAATGTTACTGCTGTTTTTTGTTTTGTTTTGTTTTGTTTTACCACATCTGACAGGTACAATGAACGCCAAGATTACAGCGGATCCATAACTTATTCACCTGTCTTCTGCATGCTTGAGATTCAGTCAAACCATCAGAGACATCTCATGTCCACTGTCAAGCATGGTGGTAGAGGGGTGATGAGTTGGGGTTGTTTTGCTACAGACCTCTGTGATTAGAAGCTTGAGGATCCACTTCAGCATTATAACTCGAAGCAGTTGTTTCCTGTATGACTGTCAGTCTCTCACGTTGCTGTGGATTTTGGCTACTTCTTCTTTATAATTTTGTTTCATCTCCTAGAGACCTTTTGGCATCCATTAATGCACGGCTCTTCAATGGCTCTGCTGCACCATTTCAGTTTGGTTGAGGGTCTGGGCTTTGACCTGGCCATTCCACAGCATTGATTCTTTTATTTTTAGCCATTATGATATAGATTTCTAGTGTGCTCTGGATCATCATCCTGACGCACGTCCCAATTTCAGCTTTCAGATGTTGGATGTTTTGTTGTTTTTTTGTTTTTTTTGTTGTTGTTTTTTTCTCTGAGAGTTCTATGGTCTGACCTTGGAGTAAATTTACTAGTATGTCCACTTCTGGGAAGATTGATAACTGTCATAAATGTCTTCCACATGTGAATAATGTGCAATGTTGCAACACTGTGCAATATTGAACTCCAAGTTGTTTAGAAATGCTTTTTGTATCCATTTCCATGTCAATACATACATGGTGGATGCATCGTCAAATAGCTAAATCTGAATGGATTTTGACAATCTTCAAGTGATTTTGTGATTTTTTTTTTTCCTATGGATTATTAATTAGTTAAAACCCAGAACAAAATTGGGTATTGGTAAATTGAAAATATTTCATTGTAAGAAAATGCTTTTTCCTAAAAGCTTTATCCTCTTCAACCACAGAAAGAATTTAGGTTCTTCACAATCATTTCTGACAGGCTCCTTGATGTCTGCATGGATGAATTAATAAATTTAGCAATCATACACTTTCACAGTAATTATATTCAATCTGAGCTATTCAGTATGTTTTGAATCTGTTAAATATATTAATTTAAATAACACATTTCAACAGGATACAAAGATAATGGAACACTATACATGTTGAGCTAAGTAACAAATGACCAGTTGCACTTTGAAAATTAATAGATGACTAAAATGTTACCTTTTATTCTCAACAGATAAAATTTAGTGTTTATAAACTGTTCTAACTCACAAATAGTAAACATGGGCCACGTAAGAAAATACATCACTGTGTTAGAAAAGGACATGTGGCACGCATGGTGAAAGAATTTTTTCAATAAATCTCTTTCTTGGAACCCAAAAAAGCTGTGTTTAAAAAAAAAAAGGTAGAGCAGTCTCTGTCGTACTAACTGCCTTGCTCACACACACACACACACACACACACACACACACAGCTGTGTGCTATTTATAGACCATGTCAGTTAATACAAAATTCAAACCACCTAATTATCTGCTTTTATAGAGGTCTGCACACTTAGTGATCATCAGTTCATCAAGGACCAGAGATTACCTGCACTTGGCTACAAGTTACATCCTAAATCCTATAGAAGCGGTAAGGAGGTACTCAGTATTACCCATATTGTTTTTCTTTTTGGCTTTATATTTATTAAATTACATGGTGGAAACAGTTATATATTTTTGGTCATCTGAGGTTTAATTTGTCCGCTCAGATCTACTACGAACAGATGATGGTTTTTGATTTTTCACAAAGAAAAACATGGAACTAAAAGATGGAGTATTTGTATGTCATTAAAAACAACCGCCCTCATATTACACCATCGTTTGACACATTCACAATAGACATGAAATTATTTATTCACGCTGTTTGAACCAGAGGTACAAAAACAAAAGATGTGAACTATTTCGCTTCATGCACCTGTTCAAAAGGATTACAGCTCTAGCAGATGTGCAAAAGAAAAATCCAGAGTAACTATTTACCTTTGAGAACAATAAGCAGCATGGTGGTCTTCACTTTCACCTCACAGGAACAATGTTTCTGGTTTTAGTCTTGTTCTCTGGAGTTTGCAGATTCTCTGTGCCTGCATGTGTTATTGTCCTGCTTCCTCCCTCAGTCCAGAAACATGTACATCTGGTTGACTGGTGATGCAGATACAAAAAAAACAAACAAACTGACTGATAAAACTTAATAACAAAACAACAAGAACATCCTGCATGGTGACTGAATGTTGTTTTCTTTCTAACATATATTTTGAGAAACCATCGGGACCCAAAATTGTGCCCTTTCAGACAGCCAGCTCAATCCCGTCTGACAGTTAATCAATAAACGCTATTATTTCTGTGCACATGCAATTTGCTGCTGATAAGCTGCTGTCACATGCACAGCTTGACACTAAAGGCGACGGCAAAATAGTTTCGGCCCGAAATTGTTTTTTTTGCAGCTACCCATTCACACACCTTGATAAGACATCTTCAGCCTGTCTTGTCAAAGACAGGCACTTATCCTGCATATATTTAATGACACTGAGGCTTTTTTTGTTCAGGTAGTCATTCACCGGGGCTCTTCTTCCTCCTGTGGGTAAACAAAGTCAACGATAAGCCTGCATAGGGGCGGTGATAGTGTGATCACACTGATTATGGCATAATCACACCACCATACTCTCAAGATAATTATCAAGGACCACAATACAACTTCCTAAGATTACGTTTGTTGTGAATTGTTGCTAACGGAAAAAATTAGCAACAAAGAGATTTTGCTCATATTCCACTTATTTTGGGGAAAAAAAACTTGTCTTCCTCAGATGTAATAGCGATTGTGTTCTATTTTATACTAGAGCATACTACACATATTTAAATTACTTTTCTTTTTTAAAGAATCCTATTACATGTGGGACTTTTCAAGCAACTAACATCTATCATACTCATATGATTTATGGCCCCAATACTTTGTTTGCTCATTGGACACCGCTTTAACTATCTTAAATCAATACGAGCCAGATCAATATTCTTTCTGCCTGTTGGATTGAAACTAATTGCGGTGATTTTATGCAGGTGGTTGTGACTTTGAGAGGGGCAGGAAGGGGATGGCATTGCTTGAATTCACTAATCCTGAACCCCCTTTGACCTTCGCCGGTCATTACGAACGCAGAACTTCTGCTTTCGTATAAACACGCTTTTAGAGACGACCGCAGCTGAGCAGCTTTTGTGTAACTTCTTTGTTTGTGCTGAGGAAGCTCGATCATGGGACTCTGGGGGTGTGAGTGCACTGTCAGCAGTTTATCACACTCATAAAAAGTGAGTAAAGCATCAACACGTTGTGTTGGGGTTGAGGTTGTGCGTCTGTAGCTCGAATCGTGTCGCTGTCCTGTGTAGCTTTTTATTTCTCGCTGTAGCTGATCCCAACATGAACTATTTGTGTAAAAGTAAAATAAACACAGCCAGGTAGATGTGAATTATGTCTGCTGGTGCTCTTTAAACAGCTTTAACACCGTGTGACTGGTTTTATGTTGCTATCACTTTATATATTTAGTTAACCACAAAATGCCACTGGTAATTCCAAATCTTTTTGGGGTAAGCTTCCGTTTTAAGCTTTGTTGCTGGGGATTAACGTTTGAAGGTGTCATCTCGCAGTTCCTTAAATACATCTGCCCCTGTGAGTGATATATCATTATTTGTGACATTATTAGATGTTCAGAAATTCAGAGGTTGCTGGTTGAGGTCCAGGTGGTTTTAATCTACTTTAGATACAGTTAGGTGGTTTTAGTCCGACTGGTGTCCTGTCCCGGGGGCAGCCATGCCTTTCGCTCCAGCAGACCCCCGTGACCCCGAACAGGAAGAAGCAAGAATAGATAATAGAAGGATGGACACATGGATGTTTCCAAGGTCATCTGACAAAGGCTCACGTGACATTAGACATCACAAGACAAAAAGAAAAAAAAAATATTTTGAAAACAAAAGGATTCTTTTTTTTGTATTTTTCTTTTATTCTTTGACTAATTTTATGTTTAAAATTTGACTTTACTTATTTCTTCAATTTTATGCTATTTGTATTATTCAATTCTTAAAAAGCAACGTAGCTCAAACACACTACAGAGACATAAAAAAAATATATATATTTTTTTATTGTTGTTTTGCTTATTTCATGAAAACTTTCGCCTGTTTTTTCATCTGAAATATAAGAAAGAACTGTTTGAGGACATCACAAATGCCACATACTTGTTTTTTTTTTTAAAGTTTGATGTGTTTTGTGAATTTGGAATGTCAGTTACTGTCATATCAGTCTGTCACCGACTACACGGCAACTTTTCTTGTCTCTTAAATTATGGACCAGCTATCAGAGAAAGTCTGAAGTATGTGATGTTTATACCAACTCCCCTCTCCCTTGTCCTCAAAGTCTCTCCTCAGCTCCCAGCGAAGACGACAACATTAGCTCACGCTAACTTAGAAATGGATTTGTCCTGCTGCCAGCAGGATCAACACTAACCACACATAACTCACTCTTGGTTTTGACTTGGTCCTGACCTTGCACTTGTTTGGGTCTCTGAAGACATTAGTCTCTGTCATGTTCCGGCATTTCTGACTGCAGCCCTACAAGGATAGTCACTTAGGGCTGCCTTGTTCAAGTTACTCAATGGAAAGCATTCATTTTAATAACTGACTTTTCTAAAAGTGCAGATACGCTGTAAATACACATTAAAACATATCCATTTAAACAACTGTTTTCAAAAGTATTATCCAGTATACCAGTTCTAATTTAAAAGCAGAGGTGGGACCAAGTCCCACGATAGAAACTCGTGGGACTTGGTCTGACAGCTCATATGTACACAGCGGAGAGAAAGAGAGAGAGACTTTTGTGTAAGACCATTATTATATACATTCATTGGTTACGACAAGTAAAAATTAATTGATTCGTGCACTCTTTTTAAACAATGTCTTTTAACCTTTGGGTTTTTGATAAAATAGTGAGTTCTTTCAAGTCAACAGGCCAAGTTTTTGGAGTCAAGTCCAGGTCATGAAACTCGAGTCCACACCTCTGTTTAAAAGTCCAGCTGTCCTGAGCTGCAGGTCAGTCAATCTAAAAAAATATAAAGACTTTTCATATTTTGACATCCTGAATCTTCACTCTTTCATCCAATAACCAAAAATATTTTCTTCTATGTGCTTTCATTCAAATGAAGCTGAAACTGGATCCATTTGCTTCCATTTGAATAGCTTGGTGATTTATATTGACCTATTCACACCTTTAAAAAGTAACCTGAGTGTTAAACTATTAATGACTTGAACATAAGAAAGGTGGCAGTTTTTGAAACAGAAGCAATGCCAGCAAACATGCTACAATGTTATTTTACTGCTGTGGGCAGAAAGTATGAGCAGAAATCCAATACACAGGCCACAATGTAATGGTTTGGTTTACCCGAACACATCTTAACACAAGTGTTTTGTACTTTTTGTTGTTTTTTTTTTAAATCCCACTGAATAGTTTTACTTGACCTTCAATTGTTTAACCATTAGTAAGGGAGCTGTTGTAGGACCAGGAAACATTTATGTGTGAATCTACTGGAAAGAAAGCACAATCTCATCTGGCCTCACCCCTGCCTGACTTCCTTTGAGAAAGCAGCATTTTTGGCCAGGAACTCAAGGGTAACCCACGGGTGAGAGGCTTGGCGGCCACAGACAAAATTAAATAAAGACTCCCATTGCTCTGAAAACTCCAGATTTAGCCTCTGGGTCTTTGAGATTGGCCCAAGAAATCCAAAGAATGAGTGGTGGACCCCTGCGTTGTCAGAGCCAGTCGGAGGAGACAGTTTAATCCGGCACCGCTGATACTGATTAGAATCACTGAGCATGTGTGTGGGTGTTGAAAGCACTGACCAGTGCTGAACTGTGAACCAGACAGGAATATAGTCCTATAACATATTCATGGGAGGTGTCACCCACTGTAACTGTGCGATATCTGAAATGTAATCGCTGGAAATATTCTGAGCCTTTCAATGACGACATTCTGCAACTCACAAAGCTGTTTCAACATGATAATACACATCCAAGAGAAACACAGGAGTGGTTCCAGGTGGAGTTTCACTGGTTTTAAAGCCATGATTACATCATCGCCTGGCCATGTAGGTGCTGTCCCCCACCCCAAATATGTGTCCTTAAGATATTCATCAGTACATGTTGATCATGGCTTTGGGTACAGATCGCATGAAGTGGGAGTTTCCAACAAAACTTCAACAAGTATCACAATAGCTTTTGTACAGTATATAATACAAGGTGAAAATGTGGTGATTTCCGTCTGTTTTCACTGGATCTGCACCTCTGATCAGACCAAAGTTTGGCGATTAATTCACTTCAGCTGTGGACTGATTTTCTTTGTCGTGGTTTCCTGCATGTAGTCCGTCCATTGACCTGCCCATTTATCTTTTTCAATAAGGCAGCACGAGAGGAAATTACTTCCTTTCTTACTGTTGTTAGTGATGGATGGGTATTTTATTTATTTATTTTTAGAAAGATTATATATGAGCAGATATGAAAGTCAGG
Source organism: Arrhamphus sclerolepis (assembly GCA_037176975.1). NCBI lineage: Eukaryota > Metazoa > Chordata > Actinopteri > Beloniformes > Hemiramphidae > Arrhamphus > Arrhamphus sclerolepis. The sequence goes on along the minus strand of JBAMYA010022032.1, from coordinate 7,541 downwards.
GATGTAAACGTTTGTCAAGTACTGCCATCTGCTGGTTGCTGGCACACACCAGTTACAACAGCTATTAAAAATCTGAACAACCTTTACAAGTGTACATAATAAGCAATCATAAGAAGCGGTACAGTGTGTTATATAAATACAAATGATATTTGTCCTACAGGGATGAAGAGGGGTGGTATGTGGCATTTATCAAGTGAAGTGTGATTGTATTGCCTACACTTGGCACTGGTCAGGACACCTGCAGACTGGAAACATTCACATTCATGACAAAACAGCTACTAAATGGGAATTTTTTTATGCAAGACACACACACAGAGACACACACACACAGAGACACACACACAGAGGGAATTGATATGCAGACTCACCAGCAGGTGTCATGCTCACACATGGTTGATAGTGTACATGGCACCAAAGACATGAAGATTAAAGGTGCTCTTTGCACCACAGTGTCATAAATCTCAACAACCTTTCTGTCTTTTTTTCCCCAACCGTGTTCAACATTCATTCAACACTGATTAGTTAATGTTTGATAACCTGCTAAATGTGCATGAATCCAAACGAACAGCCTTCTGCTTTTGCTGGGGCCACGCTTCATGAAAACAGGGTCTGTTTGGTTCAGAAATGTTACTTAGTTGTTCAAACTAAGTCAACCAATGTGGAAACAATGGTTGTGGTACTGGGGCGGTCACTTGGAGGATTTAGTGGGATTTAATCAGTTTGGCTCTGTAATACCAATCCTAGACTGATGTTTTTGCTCCAGAATGTGTGTAGTCTTTGTGCCCAAACTCCAAAAATCGCCACCAACAAAAAGAACATTTGAGATATGTCGGCTCTGACAACTCCAGACAGATGTTACAGCAGAGACTACAATCATGTACAAAGTCAAGTACACTCTCTTTTAATCCTTTTTTTTTTCTTTGTGTGTGTGTGTGTGAGAGAGAGAGAGACAGAGAGAGAGAGAGTGTGTGTGTGTTAAGACATAATAAACAATAATCTGCTCATAGTGGGTTTTGGTATTAAGTAAATGCGACCTCAGGCAGATAAAAACATGACATCATGAAAATGGAACATAACATAAACTTAAACTTAACATAAAAACAAATTGTATAGCATGTGTAGCTTCTGACTCATGTCTGTTATAGTAACATGAAATTATACTAACATGAGTTTCTGATGTGCATCCAGTAGAAAAAGAAGTTTACCTACACTGTATAAAAAAGGAGAGTTTGCCTTTTTTCCCCTGACTGTCTGACATTAAACTTTTCCTGTTTTAGGTCAGTTAGGATTACCAAATTCATTTCTATTTTCTAGATGCCAGAATACTAAGAGAAAATTTTTACTCCGGGTCAAAGGTGTCCAAATTCCAGTCCTTGAGGGGTGCTATTCTAGCCTTGCTCTGATTCCTGATTGGTCTGTGGTATCTGTCTTGTTTTGGATTTCTTTTTTTTTTCTTTTCTTTTTTTTATCACCATCACCACAATAAAGAACGTTTTGTCTGGATACTCCTGCCTCCCACTTTCCTGCATTTGGGTCCTCACCTCGTCTCAGTCGTGACAGGTGTACCACTAAAAGATTCAGTTGCGGTACACAGTACCAGGAAGATGGGAGAGCAGCTGCCTGCTATAAAGCTCTCATTCAGAACCAGTCAGGGCCGCACTCTGGGTCAGAAAATAGATTTGCTAGCAACATGCTGTCTTGAAAACGACTTTGTCTGTTTAAAAATTCCTTTTTAACTCATTCTGAATTGTTTCTGATATGTCTGTGCTGTGTTTTAGTTCATGCTGAACGGAGTCTTGGCCGGACATCTCCCTCTCTTCTGCTTCTCTCTCCCTCCCCTCGGAGACAGCCCAGTCCTCCAAACGTATACCACATGTTTAATGTCTTTACATTTGTTGCAAAATGCCCCAATTAAAATGAATAAGAGAGTAGGAATCTGTGTTTTGCGTTATTTGCGATACAGAACAGCTCGGAAAAGTAACTACTAATGAGCTAACTACTGGAGATTTCACTCAGCAGTACATGTATGCGCATGCACGTCTACTTCTGAAATGCAGCGGTTGCTATGGGGATTGCTGCGTTTGGTTTAATGCACTGGGACGTTTTCCACAACTGGTCCACACACATCAAGAAACTTCACTTGCACTGGGACAGGACGAACAATAAATTACACCAACGAAATTCCACACATTCTTGTGGTTGGCTATCATATTGGTTACCATATTGTCAAGTATTTTTAATCCCTGCCTACTCCATAGACCAACAAGTAGCCTACAGTAAAATATTGTAATGTTATTATTTGTCTGGGTTTTTACTTTGCTGTTTTAAAATGCATTAAGTGAAAGAGAGATGAAGGTTTTGGTAATAGTACCGGCCAAAAATTAAAACTACTATCACCGTTAGTTTGTATACACTGGATATTTATTCCCAGCTTTATTACAATAATCTTTTTCAATATCTGGCGTAGTTCCTTTAATTGGCTTTGTCTCAAATTGCTTTATCATTGCTTCATTTATTACTTTTCCTGTGTTCTATTTATTGCTTTCCCGATTCTTCTGCTTTTGAACTTTTTTTTTTCCTTGGCACACAAGAGTTTCTTTTGCATAAATCTTATGATATATCTTTATATTTCTAAAGATTCTTCTGGGGAAGGGCCATACTCCAGTAAAAGCAGTGATACGGGGTGGAGATGGAATCGCATCCTGGCTGTGGCTGTAGAGCTGCTGATGCTGCTGCTGATGCTCCTCATCGCCAGTCATCGCATCGCCAAGAGGCCTGTAAAAAGGAGACAGACCCCGACACTACTGACCCAAACCCACCCAGATTCAAGGCCAAGTGTAGCACCAGGTGATGTTCTTCCTTGAAAAAAGGAAATGCTGAGGTACTTGTTCTCTTAAACAGCAACAAAAGTGCAAGAAAAAATATGGGGATGGGAGAAAAGGTTTCCTTGGACTGACATCACCCTAAAGGTATGTCTGTGTGCAGCATCCCAAAAATGACCTTGTTTTGGAGAAAGAAAACTATTTTTCATGCACCGTTTCCACCTTCAGTCACATCAAGAGACAGGTTCTCAGCAATCGCCTCCAGATTTCACATGAGTGATCCATAGGATGTGATCAATGACCAGAAAAAAGGGAAAGAGGACTGTAACCCCTGAAAAAGTTAAATCATTTCTTGATATGGTCTCCAGGGATGTTTCCATTTGCACAACTGTCCATCCTGTAGACAGAGGGGACACTGTTATGTGGTGGCAGAAGAGCGGTGATGGCACAGTCAGAGGTTTCCTGTCCCCAGAGCCACAGCTGAGGGTGAGTATAACAAGTGAATGAGGGTAGAGGACACCTATGACCAGATGTTGAGGAACAAACTCAGTGCACATAAAAACAAAGAGAAACAAAGATACGGCCCACGACAGTTTGTCAGCAGCTTTTGGACATTGCTGTCACCAACAGACTTTTTGTGCACAAGGAGCACAGCGTGATACAGCTTCAGAAGCTGATGACACGTTAGACTTTCTGGGAGCAGCTGTATGGAAAACTGCTCAGCATGCCACTGGCTGGCCCACCCCAGCCTCCCACTCAAAGCCTTTCCTGTCCCCCCCAAGAAAAGAGAAAAGACAGACGATAACCCTGGAAAGGAAACAATGCACTCTGTGCAGAACAAGCACACCCTGGATGTGAGGAGTACAATGTTGGGCAGGAACTGTTTCAAAGACTTCCACAGACGAAAAAAAAAAAAAGCCTAGGCACAGCAAAACAGTTTGAGTTCATGTAAGAGAGGTTGATTTTCAGTTTTATCATATCAAAAGTTTTGATGTTGTCCATTTAAAAATTTTTATATGAGAAACCTGATGAAAATTCAAATCTATGTTTAAATGCTCTTATTATTACAGTGTTTTAGGCATATTATGACAATGATACATACTTGTCAGATTTTGAAAGTTATATTTCTCCTGAAAAAAGGGCAACATAATTTACACAAAGGCCATTTTCTGACACATAGAAATAAACAATAAAAATGCCAGAGGGGCCATTAATATATGTGCAGGATATATGGTAATTATAATGTACAACATTGGTTAAACGTTTTGGGTTTCCTTCTACAGCAATAGTTTGTCAGGATTGTGGTCCATTCTTCCTGACAGCACTGCTGCAGCTGAGTCAGGTTTGTATGCCGCGTTGCTCTCACACACTTTTTCAACTCTGCCCACAATTTATCGATAGGATTGAGATCAGGGCCTTTGAGGACTTTGTTGTAACTAATTTGGCAGTATGTTTAGGGTTAGTTGTCTATTTGGAAGACACATTTCCACCTATGCTTTAACTTCCTGGCTGATGTCTGGACATGTTGCTTCAATATTTCTACATAATGTTCTTTCCAAATGATGTCATCTATTTTGTGAAGTGCACCAGTCACTCTCACCCAGGGCTTTGCAGACTTGTGCCACCACTCATGTAGCCTTCAGTGCAGATCTTTTCCTTGTCGAACATAGCCTGGAGCTTTTTGTGAGGTTCAGAATGTTGACACTCCTATCTGTTTTATAATCTCCCTGATGCCAAATCGGTGCCATCTGTTGTTTTTGTGAAGAGATCTTTCGGCCACTTCACCAAACGTCACATCAGCCATGAAGTGATAGACGTGTTGCTTTTTTTCTTTGGATCTATGTGATTTACACTCCATAGCATTGCAGTAGTACAACATGGTTTTGATCTGTATCTCTTGTTTTGGCCATTTTGGCTTGATGCTTTCCCTCCCAATTGTCTAGAAAAAAACAAAAACAAAACACAAATGCATCATGTTGTGGCTAGCACTGCCACTAGTAGAAAAAAGTAGCAGCATTTTCAAGTTAAAAAAAGCAACTTTGGTAGCCTCTATTAACTCAGATTTTTTTCAAAGCCATTACCTCATAATCAAGGCTTTCCAAAGCTGTTTAAAGGCATAATAATCGTAGTGTATGTAAACTTCTGACTTTGATGAAAGCATTTAATAAATTCTCATTCTGGCACTTAATTAGCAAATAGATAATTTTGGTAGTGGTCACGGACCTAAAACAGTAAACATTTAGTCTGATTTAAAGTCAGACAGTGAGAAAAATGTTATCTTTTAATACAGTGTATGTAAACTTCTGGTTTCTACTGTAATTATAGATTAAGAGTCTGTGTGGACGGATGGAGGCTTAAAAAGCATTGCAAACACTCTTCTTCTTTTTTCTTTTTTTTTTTTTTTTACAATCATTTGTTTTAGGCCTATAGATATATAATAGGTATAGATAGGAATTTATGACATTTCTACCGTTAGGTAATACCCATCACAGGTAAAGGTTATACGTGTTTTTTTTTATCAAATAAATGAAGAAGGAACCCTGCAGCTGCACGTGCTCGTGTTGTGCCTGTGTTTAAAGTGTTTGTAAGTCGCATCCTGTCCATCACTTTGCGAAGCCACCTTCTGACACGTGATTGGCTCGCAGCGCTCTCCTTCCTCCAATCACAAAGCCGCTCCGTCCCCGTCCGCCACATCACTAATACGGCGGAAGTCGAAGCTGGAATTCCGCCTCTGCTAGCGGCTGACAGCGTCATCGTCGGGGTAACCATCCCATAGCTACAGAACCGTTGCCCAGCGACCAGCGGTGGCCCGTGGACTCCCTAACCAGCTGTGAGCCGCTTGGCAGCAGCGTAACCGCGGACTGGACAGCTGTCGTCAGCTGGTGGAGGTGGTGTCAGACTTCAAAGACAGCGGAGGAAACTCAAGTTCACCCTGATGCTCAGAGTTGTCCTCGCTGGGATGAACTAGAACACCTCACCGTCTCCGAATTACCTTAAAAACGAGACCATGGACGTGTTCGGGACGCTGCACTTGGACGAGCTGTCCCAGGGGCTGGCAGGCTTGTCCATGTTTCCATACTTTGACATGGCGCACTACATCGTGTCAATTATGGCTCTGAGAGAGCAGCCAGGTAAGAGGAAAGTTGATCTTTGTTTTAACCAACTCTCACAGGTAAAAACCTGAAGTAACGCATTTATGACATATGATGCATGAATGCCAACACGGGACATGCTGTGTCAAGAAACTTTCTTTCAAATTCACACATAAACAATATTCAAGTACTTTTTAAAATGATCGTCGGCCGACAGTTTCTTATTCAGACCTTTCAAAAGACTGAACGTGTTGTTTATGTTACATGTGATTATAAACAACAGTTTTCTGTTTTTGGACATTTGGTTGATCAAAACTGAACATTGGATGACTTTATCTTTGTTTATTCATGACTAATTAAATACACTGCTTAAAACAGTCACTGGCAGATCTAAAGACACAATAGATCCATTCATATTCAATTGATTCATTTACTAAACCAGTTAGAAAGTTAAAAAATAGCCTTGCTGAAGTACTTCACATCAGTATGTGCTTACGTACTTCATGACATGGATTGTTCTGAGCTGAACACTTAATTCAGAACAGTCTGCTGTTTAATTAATTTAATTTCTGATGGCATCTGAAACATGATTTCTGCAGTGTTGCATTAATGACCTTTGTCCGTTGACAGAACTTAGATCCACTATATGAGAAAAATAAATAAAGATAGCGTACAAACTGTCACATGTAAAAATCCCTTTTTTGGAATATTGGGTGCAAATACAAAGGTACTCTGTTATCACCCAGATGCTCTGTGTTATTATGTGCTGTATTTGGTGCACATGTTGAAAAATGCTGTGTTACTTTTACAACTCAAATTTAAGTTAAGGACATTTGCATTTGGGCTTGGTTTTCATCCAGTCTAACTGCTGTTTAGTGGTCGGGTCAACTTTTGTAGCATCTGCCAGACCTCAGATAAGCTGGCCTCCTCCTATTTTCTTGTTTCTATCTAGCTGCTTTGTCAAGATTGAGTTCTTCTCTCTATTAATGAAGAAGCATTGCACCCCCCCTTGTGCTTATGAGACAGGGGTCTTCTTAGTTCTGATGACTGAGGGCCAGTCAGCAAATGATTCAAAGGTTTCACAAGAATTGTTGTGCCTGTCAGGCAGCGTTGAGGGCTTGACATTTCTCTTTATTCTCTTCATGCATAAGCTTTGCTGTGTGTGTGTTTTTACTCTCTGACAACATACATCACCTGTTTGCAAATAAGATAAATTACTATTTGTTACAGAGTTACAATACAATAAGAGTTTTAAATTTCCTGTCGTATGTTTAACAAATTAGTGTAATTATCGGTGGACGGGTTGTGTTTATTCAGAAGATGGTGAATTGTAATAATCAAACTTTATTTATATAGAACTTTTCAGACTTTTACCACCAAAACCCATAAAAATAAACACAGTCACACACATACAGATACACCTGCATCCATACGAATAATTTGAATAATTGCAGGGCCCAGATTGACAATTAAATGACATGCTTAAGTAAGAAAATAAATAAACAGGTGCATGTATATATATATATATATATATATATATATATATATATATGTGTGTGTGGTGCGTGTGTCTCATGAGAGATGCACATTTCGTGCTCAACATAGAACAAACCCTATATCCCTTCAA